>JAODPA010118217.1:0-18488 GCA_025585075.1 Nepenthes mirabilis | reverse complement strand
TATATAGTATTGAATAAACAAAAAAAAATAAAAAAAATGGAAGTGTTACCTGCAGATATTCCGCGTATGTGGCGAGGCTGTAGAGACGTCTTCTCTTCCGTTAGTGCTGCCGCTCTGCGGAAACAAAATCTAGATCTCCATCTCTACCGTAAGAGCCGCTCTCGACCTTCCATGTGATGTGGGCGCTTCGTGTTCCCCAAACCTTCCAGAACCCTGTCCTGCCCATACCCAATAAACCCAGAGATTGCGCCGCCGCTGCGAAGCCGCCAGACACTATCAATTTACGACCTTCAACAACCCTCACGGCCGCCGTCATCGCCACCACAACCAACCAGTTAATCCAATCGCTATGCAAACGGGGCAATGTCAAACAAGCTCTTCAAGTTCTTCCCCACGAAGAGAACCCCACTCAACGCACTTACGAACTCTTAATTCTCTGCTGTGCCCTCCAAAACTCCTTCTCCGATGCTCTCACCGTCCATCGTCATCTTATCGATAATGGGTTTGACCAAGATCCCTTTCTGGCGACCAAATTGATTAACATGTACTCTGAATTGGACTGCATCGAATATGCACGGCAGGTGTTTGACAAAATTCGCAAACGAACAATGTTTGTCTGGAATGCTATTTTTCGTGCCCTTACTTTGGCCGGCCATGGGATAGAGGCATTAGATCTGTACCGCGAATTTAATAGAATTGGGTATTGTTCTGATAGGTTTACTTATACTTATGCGCTCAAGGCTTGTGTGGTCTCTGAATCACTGGTTTCATTACTGAATAATGGGAAGGAGATTCACGGCCACATTTTCCGACGCGGGTTCGAGACACATATTCATGTTATGACGACTTTGTTGGACATGTACGCGAAGTTTTCGTGTTTATCATACGCATGCCGTGTGTTTGAGAGAATGCCCGTAAAGAATGTTGTTTCTTGGAGTGCCATGATCGCATGCTACGCTAAAAATGGGAGGCCATTTGACGCATTGAATCTCTTTTATGAGATGATGCTTGAGTGCCATGATTTTTTGCCTAACTCAGTGACAACTGTTAGTGTTCTCCAAGCATGTGGTAATCTCTCTGCTTTATCACAAGGCAAGCTTATTCATGGTTATATCCTTAGAAGGGGTCTTGATTCGCTATTGCCTGTTAAGAGTGCCCTTGTGACAATGTATGCAAGATGTGGTAATCTTGAATTGGCACAGTATGTTTTCGACAAGATGAATAAAAGGGACGTTATTTCTTGGAATTCCTTGATTTCGGGCTATGGGATTCATGGATTTGGTGCTAAAGCTATTCAAATGTTTGAAGAGATGATTTCTCTGGGCGTTGCACCAAGCCCGGTTTCGTTCATCAGTGTGTTGGGAGCTTGCAGCCATGCTGGGCTTGTCATCGAAGGGAAAAGGCTGTTCAATTCCATGGTAAAACAACATGGCATTTCACCTGGTGTGGAGCACTATGGCTGCATGGTTGATCTTCTTGGCCGTGCTAATCGATTAGATGAAGCAGCCTCCATTATAGAAGATATGCCACTAGAACCAGGGCCAAAGGTTTGGGGTTCTCTCCTTGGATCATGTAGGATACATTGCAATGTCAAGCTTGCAGAGAGAGCGAGCAGTCGACTGTTTGAGCTCGAGCCCAATAATGCTGGAAACTATGTACTTCTGGCTGATGTTTATGCAGAAGCCAAGATGTGGGACGACGTGAAAAGAGTTAACAAGCTTGTTGAGTCACGGGAATTGCAGAAGGTCTCAGGTTGTAGTTGGATTGAGGTTAGAAGGAAAATGTACTCATTCAAGTCCGTCGATGAGCTCAATCCACAAATTGAGCAAATCCATGCCTTGCTGGTTAAGCTGTCAAAGGAGATGAAGGAGCAGGGTTGCCTTCCAAACACCAAACCTGTTCTCTATGATCTTGATTCTGAGGAGAAGCAACGGATCCTATTAGGTCACAGCGAAAAACTTGCTGTTGCATTTGGACTCATCAATACTAGTAAAAGAGAAACTATCCGAATTACGAAGAACTTGAGATTATGTGAAGATTGTCATTCTGTTACCAGGTTTATTTCCAAATTCGCCAATAGAGACATCCTGGTTCGTGACGTGAATCGCTATCACCATTTTCATGATGGGGTTTGCTCTTGTGGGGATTATTGGTGATTGCATCTATAAAGGCTTCTATGAAGTGGATGCACATTGGATGTGAAGTGGGATTTTTAAGGTTGTATAGTTAACCTCATCAAATAGACAAATTTGATTTCTCAATGTTGGTTAAATTAATTAGAAGATTTAACCATTTTTAATTCAAATAGAACCTATAATGCCACGTTTTTTAAAAATTGAAAACACTGTACTTTCATCATTCATAAAAATGTAATTGTGGTATCTTTTCTAATGATCTATGTAGACTACTTTCACTTTTTATTGAACAAATAGGGTTTGGCAGTTGAATCTGGATTTGTACTCTTCGATAAGACCAATCATAGGGTGTATCATATGGTTAATTTAGAAAACAAAAATGTGTATTTGAGCCAAGCCTCTTTCTGTTTTTATGGGCATGTGATCTTGATCTGACCAAGTTTATTGTGGTCTATGTTTAGGCATATATCTGATAGAAAACTCTCACCTTGATGCACAGTGCTGGCTGTGGGAACTCTTTGGGACGAAAAGAGGAGGAAGAAGGGAAAACAAGGAGGGGAGATTCTGACAGAGAGAAAGAGAAAGTAGAAGGAAAAGGAGGAAACAGAACACAGGAGTCAAGAAGTTCAAGAATCTTCATTCCTGCCCCCAATGAGCACAGTAGCGGGCTTATATATAGTGTTGGGTCCGTGCCCGTCTTCACATGCTATAACGGAATATAAACTGAATAATAACCGAAAATAGGAACCGTAGACATGTGTAGGGAGGTAGAATAATCAGTTGAAATAGAAAATAATAACAGTTATATGCACGTGAGCAAACTATCTCTAAATTAATTGTAGTATCTGAATATAAGGGGAAACCGAGTCGCTTGAGTACTTCATTTGGGAGTTGAGAGTTGCCGTGGCAGTGATGCTTCTGAGGGTATTTCGATGAGTCCTGTAACATTACCGTCCCTATTAAAAAAAATCTTATCATTAAGGTTGAATGCTGAAAAATCTTAACGGAGTTCAGCAATAGCCTCCCATGTGGCCTCCTTGGGTGCTTGCGTGCTCTATTGAACGAGTGCTTGTGAAAGGATTTGATTGTTGCGTATAATTTTTCATAACCCGAGGAGCCGTTTGGGATGCAGGAGGGGCTGGCAGCCTAAAGCTGCAGTGGGTAACTCAAACTGATGCTTGTGATCACCCCGACATTGTTTGAGCAGGGAGACATGGAACGCATTATATATTTTAGATTGTGCTGGCAGCTCTAGTCGATAGGTGACAGCATCCACTCGTTCTAATATACGAAGGGGCCCACAACAGTGTTTGGCGAGTTTGTTGGATTGGTGATGAGCCATCGACGATGAGCGGTATGGTTGGAGTTTCACATAGAACAAGTCACCGATCTAAAATTTTTTATCCAGTCATCGGGCATCCATTTGATTATTCAAACGAAGATGCACCCTCTATGGATTGGCCTTGATAGCTGTGAGAGTAGTGGAACGATCAGTGAGCAATTCGTCAATGGCCGCAACCGGAGAGGTGCCCTGGATGTAGTCAAGTAGAGATGGAGGTGGACGCTAGTATATAGCCTCATAAGGACTCATTTTGATGGAAGAATGCCAGGCCGTATTGTAACTCCATTTTGGCCACTGTAAGTACTGGACCCAGGAAGCAGGGTGTTCAACAGCAAAGTAGTGTAGGTAGTCTTCCAGGCAACAGTTTACCACCTCGATTTGTCCATCTGTTTGTGGATGGTAGAAGTTGCTGGTGGATAGTCAGGTACTTTGGGATTTGAAGAGCTCCTTCCAAAAGACACTTATGAAAATGGGATCCTGATCTAAAACGATGTCTGTGGGAAAATTGTGTAGTCAATAGATATCATTGTCAAAAATTTTAGTAAGGTGAATAGCCGTGAAATGTGTTCCGAGGGGTGAGAAATGGGCATATTTTGAGAGGTGATTAACCACAATTAGTATAACAGTCTTGCTGAGTGAAGGAGGGAGATGAGTAATGAAGTCTATAGAGAGGGAGTCCCATATCTTACCCAGAATGGGTAGCGGCTGGAGCAATCCTTACAGTGCCGTATTAATACGCTTGACTTGCTAGCATACCTGACAGTTGGAAATAAAATCCTGCACCTCCTTACACATTTGCAACCAATAAAATGTGGCCGCTATTTGGAAAAGAGTTCGCTGAACTCCTGTGTGTCCCCCAAGAGGGGAATCGTGGTACTCATGTAGTATCAGTTTTTGTAGGATGGAATCATCTGGACCAGGATTTGATTTTTGTAGAAGATGAGTCTATCTCACAAGGCATAACTCGCATGATCCCTCGGGTGTTCCTGGATGGCCTTGGCAAATTAAGCTAAAGTTGGGTGTTGTAGGTAATATTTTAACAGAGCCGCCAATAGTACAATTACTAGTTTTGATATTGCTTGTAGAGCCAAACATGATCCAGTCGAGACTCTAGAGAGGGCATCGACTGGTCCATTTTCTCGGCTCGGTCGGTAGACAATTTCAAAATCAAACCCTATTAATTTAGTAATTCAGTGCTATTGATTTGGAGTATGTATTGGCTGCATCAGTAGGGCCTTGAGGGGTTGATGGTCTACCTGGATAATGAACTTGGCGTCCAATAAATATTGTCGTTATTTCTTCACAGCTTCAATGATAGCACATAACTCTTTCATGTATGTGGAGGAAGATGGTAGTTTCTGGCAGATTTGCTTGTTAAAGAAAGCAATGGGGTGGCCATCTTGCAGTAGGATGGCTCTGATGCCCTGTCCTGATGCATCTGTCTGAATCACGAAGGTTTTGGAGAAGTCAAACAGGGCCAGCACTGGGATGGATGTGAGAGCAGCCTTAAGGGAGTTAAAGGCATGCTCAGCTTCTAGAGTCCACAGGAAGGAGTGTTTCCGTAGTAACTGGGTCAAGGGGGCAGAGATTTGGGCATAATGTTTAACAAATTGCCGATAATACCCAACTAGTCCTAGAAATCCACACAATTGTGTAATGGTGGTAGGTGTCGACCAACCTTGGACAGCTTCAATTTTGGCTGGATCCACCGCCACTCCTTACTCCGAAATAATGTGACCCAAAAAGGATAGTAAAGTCCGCCCAAATTCACATTTGAATTGTTTAGCAAAGAATGTATTAGCACACAAGATGTGCAAAACCTAAGCAAGATGATTGAGATGTGTGTTCTACGAAGGGCTGTACACTAATATGTCATCAAAGAAAACCAGCACAGACCGCCTTAACATGGGACGAAAAATCGTATTCATTTTGGACTAAAACGAAGAGGGAGCATTGGACATTCCGAAAGACATGACTAGGAATTCGTAATGTCGTTCATGAGTGTTGAAAGCGGTTTTGTGGATGTCTTTAGCATGAACGTGCATTTAGTGATACCCTGCTCGTAAGTCCAACTTGGAAAACACCTGAGCCCCGAATAATTCATCCAGCAGTTCATCCACTATTGGAATGAGGAACCGGCCTTTAATTGTCATAGCATTGAGAGTTTGGTAATCCACACAAAATCGCCAACTCTCATCCTTTTTCTTGACAAGTAATACTGGTGACGAAAAAGGGCTAGTGCTGGTTCGGATGATACCATCGTCTAGCATTTCTTGGATGATTCGTTCCATTCCTGCTTTCTAGAAGTGGGGTTACCAATAGGGCTTTACGTTTACTGGTTCTATGTTTAGTTTTAGTAAAATATGATGATCAGTGAAACGTTGTGGTAGTAACCCATGTGGAATTGAGAGAACAACGATAAATGCTGAGAGGAAGCGACAGAGAGCTGTAAGGATGAGGGGGAAATGTTGGATGGTAAATTATTTGGAGAGGGAATTGTGAAGTAGTTTCCAGTGAAGGGTCCAAAATAGGTGTGACTGTTAGCTTGAAATAGGTGGTGGTAGAATTGATCATCTCACTGTGTCGAAGCTGTCCCAAGGTCATGGCTGAAATGGTGGCCGATTGGAGCTCGTGTAAAGTGAGCTGAGTTCCGGTATAATCAAAGCTCACCCATAAGGCTTTATAATCAAACAGCACAAGGCTAATGGTGGCCAGCTATTGTACCCCAAATACCACATCAGCCCCATATATAGGTAATAAGTAGAGATCCACTTGAAATTTGGACTGGTCCAGTTTAACGAGGACCTTGGAGCATATGCCTTCGCAATGTAGGAAGTCCCCCGTTACCAACTATAACATTAAAATGCTGAGAAGGCTTGATGGTTAGCTTCAGATTTTTAGCCAGCTAAGTCTGAAGGAAGTTATGAGTGGACCCACTATCTACCAAGATAACCATTGATCGGTCAGCTACTTGTCCTTGCAGGCGCAATGTGGAAGGGAAAAAATGGCCTTCTAGAATATGAAAAGAAATGGTTGGGATTGCAATGGGTGTTGGAGGAAGGGATTCTGAGTCAAGAGGACTTACTATCAGCTGTTCTTGAACAATAGAGTCATCCTCAAGTAACGGTATTGTCCATGCGGTTGTGCCTTCGTCTTCTGCTAGCATAACAGGAATTGTGGAGGGTTACAGTGATGGCCCGGTGTAAATTTTTTATTGTAATTGAAACACAATCCTTGGTCATGCCGAGACACCATTTCAGCTGGAGTTAGTTTCTTGATGGGTAATCTTGGAGGGAAATAAGAAGAAGTAGTTGAAGAAGACTACAACGGCGTTGCCAGGTTATGAACTGGTTGTTTGGAAATTGGTGGCTGGTGGGCAGGGGAGCGCCTTGTAACAAGCTTTTCCTCCACCATTTTAGCTATACTAATAGCCTCTGGTAGAGATATGGGTTTCAGCAACAAAAGCTCCTACCATATATTATTCCGGAGGCCTGAGATAAAATAATTCAATAGATTCATAGTAGTGAGACCAGTAGTGTATGTAGAGAGTGCCTCGAACTCTGTCATGAAGGCGGTGGCAGTCGAGGTTTGCTGAAGCTTGTAGAGCATGGCTTCAAGGTTTAAGTATGTGGACGATCCAAATCGTAGCTTTAGGTCACGAGAAAATAATTCTCAGGTGGAAAGTTGTCTGGTGGAGTGCATCCATTGTACTATTGGAGAGCCAAGTTGGTCATATAAAATGCAGCGATTGTCAATTTCTATTGTGGTGGGGTTCCATGATAATGAAAGAAGCATTCCATCTGGAAAATCCAACCAAGCGCGTTATTCCCAGAGAAAAATGGGATTTCGAGCTTGGGTAGACGAACAGAGATAGTTAGTTGAAAATTGGTTGCTGCATGTGGGAATAGCGGTAGGGTATGAGGCGATTGGTGGTAAAGGTAGAAGAAGTCGCCAGAAACAATGGGAGAGTAGGAAGCAACGGCAGATTTACTGATGGTGAGGGTAATTTGTTGAGTCGAAGTGAAATCTTAGAGAGAGATTTTTGTCTATGCTCAGTCGCAGAAGTATTCGAGGCAATACCTTCACCATGTTGTTGAACGGTCACCACTACCTCCTTCAAATCCTTCGAAATGCCCACGATGGACTCTTCAAGAACCTTATAGCATATCGTCATTCTCTCTGCCATAGTCTCAATAAAAGCACCAATTGATGCGCAACTCTGGTTGTGGGAACTTTATGGGATGAAGAGAGGAGGAAGAAGGGAAAACAGGGAGGGGAGATTCTGGCAGAGAGAGGGAGATAGTAGAAGGAAAAAGAGTCAACATAACACAGGAGTTAAGAAGTTCGAGAATCTTCATTCCTACCCCCAATGAGCACAGTGGCAGGCTTATATACAATGTTGGGCCACTGCCCGTCTTCACATGCTATAACAAAACATAAGCTGAGTAATAACCAAAAATAGGAACTGTAGACATGTGCAGGGAGGTAGAATAATTAGTTGAAACAGAAAATAATAACAGTTATATGCATGTGAGCAAACTATTTCTAAATTAATTGTAGTCTCTAAATTTAAGGGGAACTCAAGTGGCCCGAGTACTTCGTCTAGCAATCGAGGGTTGCGGTGGCGATGATGCTTCTGAGGGTGTTTTGATGAGTCCCGTAACACACCCACATTAATTATCTTGCCCTACATTAGGTTATAAAAACATTAAGAGGAACAAAGAGAATTTATGGTAAGGGAGTGATCAAACTTCAATAGTGATGCGTACCTGGATCCGACTCCGAATAGATTCGGATTCTTCTGGATGGTTTGAACCGGTTCCGTTCACCGAGTACGAATCCTGCACACCACTAAAACGAACGAGAGGTCAGCGTTGACGGCGGGAGGTAATCTCACCGAAAATACTCCGACGCTCAAGTAAGTAAACAGCCTTCAATGGAAGGAACTGAAAGAGAGAGAAAGTAATGGGAGATGGGAAAGGAGTGTCTTGCTCCAGATATCAGAAAGGCGCAGGTCCTTTCTCGTATCTGGATGGTGAGAAGGCAGAGAACGCGATGTAGAAACCCGTTCCTTGCCTTGGAGTTTGATTGTCTTTGAGAGTTTGGCTGCTGGGAACCAGAGCTTGTTTCTCAGTGCAATTAGGATTTTTTGTGTTTCAGAGCGTAATTCAAAGCCTCTTTGGAAGCGTGTTTGAAAGCGTTGCAAGTATGGAGGAAAGCCTCTGGCAAAGCATGCCATGGATGATGAATCCAAGGCCTCTTTTATGGCCAAGATGACGATCTTCCTCCTTTGGAAGGAGGGATCGTCCGATTGATCTGCTGCCAGCCTTCCTTTTGGAGGCTGATGCCGGTTGCTCAATTGTGGAGGATTGTTTTCTTCTGAGGCGGTCAACTACTTTCCAAGTTTACTTCTTTCCTTCCCAACATGTTACCGTTGAGGTTTCTTGGCTGGTAAGGAGTTGAAAAAGTCTGGCGCCTTCCTTGTTTGAAGGGCGCCAATCTCGTTGATATTGAGATCGTGGCTGACCTTTTTATGACTGATGGGCCTAAACGGGTCAGGCCCGTTACTGTTGGAAGGCTTCTTGGGGCCCAATGTGCAAAGCGCGGACGGTCAACGCCTGAGTTGCCCGTCAGTGTGTTGGACGCCTTCGTGGAGAGCGGCAGGCGATCCACTGATGGGCTGTGGGCCAGAATGGAATAGGCCCATAACTGTAGCAAGGCCTCTAGAGGCCCAACAAACTAGTCAACGCCGAGTTGACCGTTTGTGAGTGAGCTGGCCGCCATGATAATCAATGCCAACGTTGACCGTCTTTGAGCCTTTTAGTTCCTGAGCCCATCTTCTTACTGGGCCGTCAGAAATATTGACTGGCCTTTTTGGGCTTCCGTTGACCTTTCTTTGGGCCAGCCCATTATTGGTGTACCCATCACTAGCCCCCCATGTTGGAGGTCAGATTTCTGGCTTTCAGTATGTTCATGATGGGACGTTTTTTCTTACTTTGAGAATCCTGTGGAAATTTATAAAAGCATGAAGGAGGGCTTGATCGGAATTGTTGACCGTTTTGGCCAATTTCGGTGTTCCAGAATTGTCGACCGTTCTGGTCAATTTCAGAGTACCAGAATTGTTGACCGTCCTGGTCAATTTCGGAGTACCAAAATTATTGACCGTCCTGGCCAATTTCGGTGTTCCAGAATTGTTAACCGTCCTGGTCAATTCCGGAGTACCAGAATTGTTGACCGTCCTGGCCAATTCCGGTGTTCCAGAATTATTGACCGTCCTGGTCAATTTCGGAGTACCAAAATTGTTGACCGTCCTGGCCAATTCTGAGAATAATTTCTGCCAGCTTTCAGCCGGACTGCAAGGCAGAAGATGACACGTGTCCTTCCTTGGTTGGGAGGAGATCCGGGTCATTAAAGCGCCAGAGATCTATCCTTTGGCAGGGTCAAGTGGAGTGGCGACACGTGGCAATCCTGACGGTGCCATTAATGAGGGGCGCCGTGCTGGAGTCCCATCCTTTGGCTGGATCAAATGAGGAGGCGACGCGTGGCAGGATTGACGGTTTCCTTTGCAAGCTTGGCGCTTAAGTTTTCTTTCCGTTTTTGTTTGAAATCGGTTACGCTTCCAAACCCTTCGTCTTCCTCATTCTCGTTTCCCAGCTGAGTCCCTCGAAAAACCCTAAAGCCTTTTCCGATTATGGCTTCCGTGGCAGACTTTTCATCCGACTTAAGGGAGAATGATATTAAGGTCCTGTGCGTCGAATTCAATATCCCGAAAGAGATGGCCTGGAGGGTTCCGGGCGTGGACAATAATGCCTCTTTCCCACCGGTGGGCTATTTTACCGTTTACGAGGCTCACTTGAGGAGTGGCCTTCGCCTGCCGTTGTCGGAGGAGCTTCAGTCGATCATGGTGGCCCTGCAAGTACCCATTGCCCAGCTTCATGCCAATGCGATGAGGTATATCTGCACCCTATGCATTTTTTTCCGAAAGATTGGCCAAAAGTTTAGGATGTCCGGCCTTAAGGTCATTTTTAAGGTTACCCAGGGGGCGGAGTGGATTTCACTCAGCCCCCGTACGGGGATAAAAATAAATAAGGCTATCCACGACTCCCTGAAGAACTGAAAAAACCGGTTCTTCTTTGTGAAGGTGGGAGACAAGTGGCCTATCGCACGGGACTGGGGCAAGGTTCCCGAGGTGCACCTTGGTGCGCCGTCAGCAACGGAGTCCTCTGCCTACGCCTGGCTGACTAAGGCGATACGGAAAAATCCCGACGAGTTTAGGAGGGATTTTTTGGTTTCCGCTGAGGAAACCAGAAAGGTTGAATGGGGACCGCCGTCCCCTGTTCAGAAACCGCACCCCCCGATTATAAAGTTGAGGCCTGATGTCTCAAAGAAGTTGATCATCCGCCCAATGTCTTCGGAGGAGGCTGCTGAGAGGGCAACCGCCACGCCCTCATCATCCTCTTCACAGATCGACCTGGTGGCTGCCGGGATTTGCGGTGGACCCGGCAGCACTTCTGGGGCGGAGAGGTCCGTTGAGGACCGGCCGGCGGATGCCGGAGGAGTTATTCTGGCCCAACCTGCAGTGAAGGTGGTCCCAGGCGCTGCCTGGATGGAATCGGCGGAGGAGCCAGCTCGCGATGTGCCTGAGGGTTCGCGCGTTTATACTGTGGAGCCGTCGACGAGATCTGATCCTCCAGTAGCTGCTCCAAGGGCAGCCAGGAAGAAAAGACCCACCACGACTACTCCAGTGGCTGCAGGAGAGGAGCCCGCCGCTGCCGTCGATGATGATGAGTTTTTGGACCGCCTTTTGGATGAGGCAGCGGCGTATTCGGCGCGAGAGGGTGCTCCTGGCTCAACATCTCCGATTCCACCCTCAGCTGGGCCAGGCCTGGAGTCCAGACCTGTGAGGTCCTACTGGAAGACCTACGAGGTATGACCTCTGCAGCTGCTTCCTTGTATTTCTTCCTTTTGTTTACAAGCTCACGCTTTGCTTTGGTCCTGTGCAGCCAAGAAGAGTGGCCTCAGTTATCTCCCGGGAAATAGAACAGCGCGATCGTATCATTGCGGAACGGGAGGCTGAGATAGCCTGGCTAGACACCAAGCTGGCCGCCTCAGGAGGGGAGCTCCGTGAGCAGACAGCCGCTCTTGAGGCTGTTATGGCGGGCGTGGAGACAGAGAACGCTGAGCTGAAGGCGGAGGTTGGTCGCTTAAAGGAGGAGGATGGCCAAACGAAAGCGAGCAACAAACGCCTCGCAGATCGTGCCGCCGCCGCAGAGAGTGAGCTGGCTACTCGGATGAGCCTCCATGAGGTCGGGGGCGCACTACACGCCCGGCTGTTGGATGGGCTCAACATTGGGCATCATGTCGCGCGGTTGGTTGTTCCTGACTTCCCAGTGGAGTTTATTAATCAGAGGAACCACGCGGCGCAACATAAGGAAGATCTGGTAGGAGAGCCCCGAGACAGCCAGGGTGGTCCGCCAGCTTTGTAGCTTTTTTTTACTTCCTTTTTTTTGGACCGTATGTAATTGTAATATACTTTTGTGAGTAATAAAATGGAAGTTCTTTTCAGCTCAGTATCTATTGCCTTTCCTTTCCTTATGTATGTTTGTGTCGTCACATTAGGCGGCCAACTTGATTGGCCGGCAACCGTTATTTGGTTGCCTAAGGAGCTGAGCCCCCAGGCTTGGTAGGTGGTTGCATTAACCAGCCTTGTGCTGTTGTCCAAGTGGAAATTTGAGCAGTCAGTGTTAGAGAAGGAACGCTTCTCGTTTACTGCTTAATTACGCCATCTCTTTATAAAAGAGGTTGGTGTGTGGGGTAGCCAGTTTGGTTGGCTGGCCGCCTAAGGAGTAGATCCTTAAGCTGAGCAGGCGATTGTAAGAACCAGCCTGGTGGCGCTGTTCAAGTGAGGACTTGGGCTGCCAATACTGGAGAAGAAATGCTTCTCCCTTCGACCATTGTTAACTGACGTTGCTGCTCCCCAAAAAGAGGTCGTTGCGTGTGCCATTCTTGCCCCCTAAGGTTTTTAGACCGCTATGGGCCACCTGGATGACCAGGGTTTCAGACCACTTTTTGGGCCACCTAGATGACTAGGGTTTAACGAGAGGGTGAAGACCCTCCCGACTTAGGGGCAGTCTAGGTCGGATGGATACCTGCAAGGCAAACGCAGTTCATATACCCTAGGATTCTATATGCTAAGTAAACTCCTTATTTTTTCAAAGTGAAAACAAGCACACGGATGAATGCACAGGAGCGGGTAAGTGCGTACCTGGGTTCCCTACTGGAAGTAGCGCTTCAGGTGGGTTGCGTTCCACGTTCGTGGGACCAACTTTCCGTCCTGGTTCCGGAGTTTGTATGCTCCATTGCGCAGGACGGCGGAGACAAGAAAAGGTCCCTCCCAGTTGGGAGAGAGCTTGTTTCGGCCGGCCAGCTTGCCTGTGGCCTCGATGCCTCGCAGGACCAAGTCCCCAACGTCGAATTGCCGGGCTTTCACCTTTTTATTGTAGTATCGGGCAACTCGGTGTTGGTACGCTGCTGTCCGTATTCTGGCGGCGTCGCGGGCTTCCTCTAGTAAGTCCAAGTGCTCCCTGATTTTCTGGGAGTTGGTCTGTGGGTCAAAGGATTCCACCCTGAGACTTGGGAGCCCGATTTCAACAGGAATTACCGCTTCAGTCCCGTAGCATAGGCTGAAGGGCGTCTCGCGCGTTGGTTCCTTCGGGGTTGTACGATAAGACCAGAGGACGGATGGGAGCTCGTCAGCCCAGGAGCCCCCAGCGTCCTCCAACTTAGTCTTTAACCCGTGGAGTAGCGTACGGTTTGTGACCTCCACCTGTCCGTTGGCCTGGGGGTATGCTACCGAAGTGTGGACCAGCTTGATTCCAAGGCTGGTGCAATACTTGGTGAAGCGTTTCCCCAAAAATTGGGTCCCGTTGTCGGTCACCACGACCTCTGGGACGCCGAATCTGCAGACAATGCTCTGGCGGAGAAACTCTAGAGCATTGTGTTCTGTGATCTTTGCAAGCGGGGCAGCCTCGACCCACTTAGTGAAGTAGTCGATGCCCGCTATGATGAACTTCCTTTGCCCCGTGGCAATGGAAAATGGGCCGAGAATGTCGAGCCCCCATTGCGCGAAGGGCCACGGAGCCTGAAGGGACTTCAGGTCAGCGGACGGCTGGTGGTGAAGGTTGCCATGAAGCTGGCAGCTCTCACAAGCGCATCCTTTTTCATTGAGGGCCAGTAGTAGCCCTGCCACATAATTTTGAAGGCTAGGTTCTTCCCGCCTACGTGTGATCCACAGATCCTGAGGTAAACTTTGCCCAGTGCATAGTCAGCCTCCTCGGGAGATAGACAGCGGAGATACAGAGTTGAGTATCCGCGGCGATACAGCCGTCCGTCAACTACCGTGTACCAGCCAGCTGTCTTTTTAATCTGCTTGGCCTTCTCAGTGTCCTCCGGGAGTGTTCCGTCGGCCAAGTATCTAAGGTAAGGAGTCATCCAGTTTTCCGTCTCGGAAATCTGCATGGCCTCCTGTTTCTCTATGCTCGGAGCGTTCAGGGTCTCCCGCATGTCCCTCGAATACTGTTCTGGGTTCTCGGCAGCAGCTGCTCTAGCCAGCCGGTCTGCCTTCCAATTTTCTGCTCGAGGAATGTGAACCAGGGTCAGCTTGTCGAAGCCCTGGATGGTCTCCCTTGCCTTTGCCAGGTACCTGGCCAAGGAAGGGTTGTTTGCCTCGAAGCCCCCATTGACCTGGTTGACAATTAATTCGGAGTCGCTGTGGATTGCCAACCTCTTGGCAGAGCACTCCTTTGCCAATCGCAAGCCAGCCAGTAGGGCTTCGTACTCAGCGACGTTGTTGGTCGCTGGGAAATCAAGTTTCAGAGAATACTTGATCTCGAATCCATCAGGGGTCGTTAGGATTACCCCTGCCCCATTGCCACTGTCTGTGGACGATCCGTCCACGTGGAGTGTCCATTCTGGGGCCCCACCGGTCTGTTCCTCGTTTTCTGCGGGCTGTTCCTCTTGAATTGGTGTTGTGGTCTCAACAATGAAGTCGGCCAGAGCCTGTGCCTTTATGGCAGGTCTGGGCCTGAACTCAATGTCGAACTCACCCAATTCGATGGCCCACTTTACCAATCGCCCCGAAACGTCGGGCTTTTGGAGTATGCCTTTCAGTGGCTGGTCCGTAAGGACCACTACGCGATGCGCCTGAAAGTATGGCCTCAATTTTCGCGCTGCGAAGATAAGTGCCAGTGCCATTTTTTCAGCGCGCGGGTAGCGAGTTTCTGAGCCGGTCAACGTTTTGCTCACATAATAGACCGGCTGCTAGATATCGGACTCTTGGCACACAAGGACGGAGCTGAGGGATGCATCCGATACTGCCAAGTAAAGGTACAACTCCTCTCCGTCTTTGGATGATGCTAACAACGGTGGGCTGACCAGATACTGCTTCAACTCATCGAAGGTGGTCTGGCAGTCAACTGCCCACTGAAATCCGTTAGATTTTGTCCCTCTTAAGGCTTTAAAGAAGGGCTGGTACTTGTCTCCAGACTTCGCGAGGAAGCGGGACAGAGCAGCCAGCTGCCCAGTCAATCGCTGGATGTCTTTCACGCTTCTCGGGGGACCCATGTCAGCCAGAGCCTTAATCTTTTCTGGGTTTGCCTCGATCCCTCGCTGAGAGACGATGAAACCCAAGAACTTCCTCGAGACTACCCCGAAGACACACTTGACTGGATTTAGTTTCATTTGGTGCTGGCGGAGCACCCCAAATGACTATTCCAGGTCACGTATGTGGTCGCCCGTGACTCTACTCTTGACGAGCATTTCGTCAACGTAGACCTTCATGTTGCGACCAATTTGGTTTTCGAACATCCTGTTCACTAGTCGCTGGTATGTGGCTCCAGCGTTCTTTAACCCGAAAGGCATGACCCTATAGCAATAGGTGCCCTGGTCCGTCATGAACGAAGTATGTTCCTCGTCTTCTGGACTCCTGGCAGGTCGGGTGGTGACCATGTTAACCACCCCTGCCGCAATTCGGTTCCGGGGAGGAGTTCGCTCCTGCCCCTCTTCATCAGCCGCTCCTGAGTTCTGCCCGGGTCCCTTGACGAATCGAGTGAGATGTCCTCTGCGAATCAGGTCTTCAATTTCCCTCTGCAGCGTCTTGCAGTCTTCGGTTGAGTGGCCAGCAGAGCGGTGGAAGTCACAGTACTTAGACTGATTTCCAGAGTCTTTTTTCAGGGTCTTTGGCCACTTCAGAAACTTTTCTCCACGGATCTGCATCAGGACATTGGAGCGCGTGTCCGTCAAGGGTGTGAAGGTGGTGGGCCCGTAGTCTCTGCGTTCTGGGGGCCCAGTCCGACGCTGTTTCTGGCGGGGGTGTTCTCCGCCAGCAAACTTTCTTTTCCCATCACCAGGGATCGGCCGAGGCTGATCCGTCCGTTCTGGACGTTTTGCCTCGTTGGCCTCTTCTGCAGCAGCGTAGGCCCTGGTAATGGATTCCGCCTCGCGGAATGTCTGGGGATTTTTGTGGGCCAAATGCTTGAAGAAATCTCCATAAGTCAGCGCTGAGATGAAGCTGCCCAACTTCATCTCCTCAGTAATCCTGGGAATCCTTCTGGCCTCAGCCACGAAGCGATCCAGGAAGCGTCGTGGGTTCTCTCCCGGTTTCTGCTTTATGTGGGAGAGGTGCCACGACTGTTTCTCTTCCCGTCGGCTCGATGCGTACTGAGCCAGGAAGAGGTCCGTGAGTTCACGGAAGCTGCAGACAGAACCTGAAGGGAGATGGTGAAACCAGATTCTGGCGTCTCCCTTCAGCGTGAGTGGGAAGCAGCGGCACATCGCCGAGTCTTCTAGCCCTTGTAGACTTAGATGGGTGCGGAAGTGATCCAGGTGGTCCACCGGATCACTGCCCCCATCGTATAAGTCAAGGGACGGCATCTTGAACTTGGACGGTAGTGGACGACTCAAGATTTCTGCAGTGAAAGGCGATCTGTCCAAGTCAATGGCGCGCTCGTCATTCTGGAACACATGGTTCCAGATTTTGTCCACTCGTGGATCGGCGCGAGTGGCGTTTGCTGATCTCTTGGAGTTGAGAAAATTCCTCAACTTTGTCTTGTTTCCCGCGGGTTCAGCAGCCGGTCGGCTGCTGCCTCCTGTGGATCTAGCAGTCCTGGAGGATCACTCCTGGACTGTGTGGTAGTCCTTTGCCCGAGAGTATCGAGGATTTCTCCGTTCTAGGCTCTCTGTCGGGGATGTACTCTCGGAGCGTTCCATTGGCCTGTTCTGGCCAGGAACGCGGGAGGATGCTGGAGCTAGATTGTTCACAATTTTTTCGGGCCTCTTGGCCGGCTTCTTCTTCCTCTGGCCACCCTTTTTGGTGGCAGGAGCGGGAATAACTGCTGGTGGAGCCGCTTGTTGTTGCTGTTCTTTCTGCTCGTAAAGCAGTTGGAGCAGGCGATTGTTAGCCTGCATCTGCTGCACCAATTGTTGAAAGTAAGGTGGGGGAACTCCACCTGTGGCCCCGTTGACCTGGGCATCAGCAGCATGGCCCTGGTCGGGGTTAGCAGCATCTCTAGCAGGGTCGCTAGCCTGTGCTCTCGTGTTCACCATTGTTGAAGCAGAGGGTGACAGAGAGAGTTTGTGCAGATTCTTTGTGGTAGGCTTTTCGTAAGCGCTTCCCACAGACGGCGCCGATGATGCGTACCTAGATCCGACTCCGAATAGATTCGGATTCTTCTGGATAGTTTGAACCGGCTCCGTTCACCGAGTACGAATCCTGCACACCACTAAAACGAACAAGAGGTCAGCGTTGACGGCGGGAGGTAATCCTACCGAAAACATTCCGACGCTCAAATCAGTAAATAGCCTTCAATGGAAGGAATTGAAAGAGAGAGAAAGTAATGGGAGATGGGAATGGAGTGTCTTGCTCCAGATGTCAGAAAGACGCAAGTCCTTTCTCGTATCTGGATGGTGGGAAGGCAAAGAACGCGGTGTAGAAACCCGTTCCTTGCCTTGGAGTTTGATTGTCTTTGAGAGTTTGGCTGCTGGGAACCAGAGCTTGTTTCTCAGTGCACTTAGGGTTTTTCGTGTTTCAGAGCGTAATTCAAAGCCTCTTTGGAAGCGTGTTTGAAATCGTTGCAAGTATGGAGGAAAGCCTCTGACAAAGCATGCCATGGATGGTGAATCCAAGGCCTCTTTTATGGCCAAGATGGCAATCTTCCTCCTTTGGAAGGAGGGATCGTCCGATTGATCTGCTGCCAGCCTTCCTTTTGGAGGCTGATGTCGGTTGCTCAATTGTGGAGGATTGTTTTCTTCTGAGGCGGTCAACCACTTTCCAAGTTTACATCTTTCCTTCCCAGCATGTTACTGTTGAGGTTTCTTGGCTGGCAAGGAGTTGGGAAAATCTTGCGCCTTTCTTATTTGAAGGGCGCCAATCTCGTTGATATTGAGATCGTGGCTGACCTTTTTTATGACTGATGGGCCTAAACGGGTCAGGCTCGTTACTGTTGGAAGGCTTCTTGGGGTCCAATGTGCAAAGTGCGGACGGTCAACGCCTGAGTTGACCGTCAGTGTGTTGGCCGCCTTCGTGGAAAGCGGCGGGCGATCCATTGATGGGCTGTGGGCCAGAATGGAATAGGCCCATCACTGTCGCAAGGCCTCCAGAGGCCCAACAAACTGGTCAACGCCGAGTTGACCGTTTGTGAGTGAGCTGGCCGCCATGACGGTTAATGCCAACGTTGACCGTCTTTGAGCCTTTTAGTTCCTGAACCCATCTTCTTACTGGGCCGTCAGAAATGTTGACTGGCCTTTCTGGGCTTCCGTTGACCTTTCCTAGGGCCAGCCCATTATTGGTGTACCCATCAAATAGTTATGATTCTTTTTAATCTTGCAAGTATATGAGAGTTCAATATAGTTTTTCTAATAAGTCAAGTATTGTATTTATAAGAAGTTGATTTTTTACGTGAAAGTAATTTCATAACTATTTTATATTTTAAAAATAATTAAAAAAAATTAGATGA
>JAODPA010118206.1:0-18492 GCA_025585075.1 Nepenthes mirabilis | reverse complement strand
ATATGATTTGTGATTAAGCTAAAAAAATTAAAGAATCATGTAATGAAATACCAATTGGTATGCAAAATATTAGTTAATATATTTGATATTTCTCTATATTTGGCCAATATTTTCATGTCATATTCCATTTACAGAGAAAAAATTTATATTTAATATTGATACGTTCTAGATTCAAACTTCAAACAGGTTTGAGTCAAGTCGATTGTTGAATTCAACTCCGTTCTCCAAGTCTAGATCCTACACACCACTATAACAAATTAAAGGTCAGGTGTCGACGAGATATTATCCCATCGAAAATACTCCGACGCTCAAATCAGTAAACAGCCTTCAAGAATTGAGAAGATTAAGGAAAAATAGAATAAAGAGAAAAGTTGAGATTGTTTTTGGTGGGTGTTCCGCTTTCAAAACGTGAGGCTTTCTGTAGTTAAAAAGGAGTGTTGGTCTTCAACACTGTGTTCTTGAGGAATGTAGTGACAGGGTGAGAAAAATAGAGACATTCTATAAGCATGGAAGCTTGCGAGAACACAGAATAAATTCAAGAGCACCTTTAAGAGTGTTAGGGCTTTGGCGAGCGATTTTCGACAGAAAGGAGAGCGTTTGTTAGCAAAATTCGGAGTGTCTTGGAGTGCGGACTTCATGGGTGTTTATTATTGAGATGTTAGGCATCTTTCTTTTGACAGGAGCGCTTGATTCTTGTGCTCTGCTGGATAGGTTTTCTATCTTGGTGTGGGGCTTTAATAGCAGTAACGGCTTATTGGGAGGATTGCTTTCCTACTGTATTTTGTAACGGCTAGGGTTTGCTACAGACAAATGAGAGGATTTGGCGCTTTCCTATTATGAGGCGGACTAAAACTACTAGTGACCGTTGCCATGAAAATTACCTTTTGGGGGAGCGCAAAATTAAAGAAGAAGACCGTTGCCGATCGTGGATAGATGCGTGGGCTAAGTTGAGCTTGGACCACGTTAAGCTTGGTCTTCAAGTGGTCAAGATTCCAATTAATAGAGGTGTTGACCGTCTTAATTTCTCCGTCCTCTTTGGCTTTCAACCGATCAACGTGGGGCGTTGACCGTCCTAGCACGAATGGGCCGTAGCAATTTTGGGCCGTTTTTACCTTTTCGAGCTAGTCCATTATTGGCGTACCCATCAAATATGTTCCATATTAATGTGTTCCCCAATATATAGACCAATACCAATCGGCCGCAACTGGTAGCGATATTTCATTCATGGGAAGAAATATTTATGCATCTGTCCTTGAAGGAATTGGGAGTTTTTGAGGTGGCTAAGTTATCAAATGTTTGGTCTAGTGTCTTTATGGAGCTAATTATTCCAGTTCCTTTTTTGATTTCTCGAGCATCTGAATTATGAAATCTTCAAGTCTTCTCATTCTAGAGGGAATATTTACTTTAGACTATTCTGATGGACTATGTTTTCGTATGTTTTAATTGCATGAAAAATCATAATAAACAAATATAATAAAAATATACATCAAAATATTCACGTTTAAAAGAATAATTTTTCTCAAAATTTTTGTCTTGCCATCATAAAATTTTTGTATAACCAAACAGACCGCAAGCGCCCTGAGATTTGAACACATTCTACGTACCAATTTCACCAAACTGCCTCTCTTTCTACACGCTCATCAGAATCTCAGCATTTACAATTAGGTGAGAATCCCATCACAGCTCATCCCTTACAGTTGCAACTGCTTCAAAACATGGCTCGTCCCAGTAGTATGGAAACTTCAGTTTCGCTGCCGTATGGGGCATCAGCCAGTCTTCATATACGAACCTGAATTATACCAATTTTTCAATGAGGGTAAGGAAAAATGCTCACTTAACCTTCGTAGTTCCAAACAATTTTCATCAAAAAGCAAAAACTCATCCATGTGAACATCAGAGTGTCAACTGAGAAGCATATTTGCTTTGCCTGAATTGTCAACAAGATCAAAGAAGATCGTTCTTGGTTGCTTTTTCACTGAGAGCTCGATGAAAGAACTATGAGAATCAAAGAAGGGGATTTACTGATGCAGGGAAGGGAAGTAATGCCTCCACAAAAAAGACCATTAGCTAATTGTAAAATAGAGTCGTCAGTATCATAGAAGAGAAAACTGGTTGGCTTCACTGGTCTCGTAACAGCCATCCGTGATGAGCTTTACAGAAGAAGGTGGGGACTTGAGTATCGGAGGGGAGCGGATCGGTGCACAAAGCTCCGGATATGCTTGATGTTGAGGAAAGGACTGGAGTATTTTTGATTCATTGTATATGAATTGTATTTTATATTATATAATAAGCCATTTTCATGACTCAAATCCATGACCATTAGATTGCATGATGACAACTCTGAGTATGGTGTTAACTATAAAAGCTAATAATAACTACATTATCAGGAAAGCCATTATAGTCCTTCCATTGAAAAGCCTTCCATATCCACCTAATGGATAAAATTAAAAGTTGGGTGAGTAGATGGTGGAGATTAGTTACTATTTGTCCACCCAACTTTTAAATCTGGGCGTTTGATGAATATAAAAGTCTTCCCACTAAAGAAAATATAACAGCACTTCAATGTGAAAGGTAGCTCCAATAGTTGCACTGGTGTTTTTTTCCTTTTCGGGTAAGATTAACAAAGAGAAGATTGCGAGAGCTCGCCACTTCCTCGTAAAAGCATTTCTGATGATAATGCTCCATAAGAGTATTGGACGATTAACAACACTGATGTTAATGTATCATTCAGAGAAACAGATGAAGAGTTCAGTTTATCAACAAAACTTCATACCAAATAAATTTAGTGAATAACACAAATGATAAGGGCATACTTACACTTTGACTGGTGGACGAGATACAACAACCAAGACTTGCATATCCTCATGATCGTTTGTGTTCCACACCTGTAATTTATAATTGAAACATAAAGATATGTAATGTAGACACTCCTCGAGGAGATTCCCCAACTACTTTTCATGAACCATAATTGGGATGATCACATAAGCAAAAGATGGCTCTAAACAAAATGAGGGAAAGAAGGGCACAACTGTAATATATTCTTCAAATAGGAAATTTCAGAAAACTTGAGAATAGAGTATTAATGCCAAAGTAGAAGCAACCAGAATTGTGAAAGACATGTCTGTGGAAGTGTTTTCATTCTCCCTTCAAATATATTATAAGCTTAGTTGGCCACAAACTTAAACAATGGTGCAATAATTGCACATATCATGAAGTCTAGACGCCCTAAAGAAACAACCTAGTGCACAAATTTTCTTGTATTGCAGGTTCTAGGAAAGGCTATCTGTATGTAGCTTTAAGATGCAATGTGCAGGAGTCATTTTTGTGATTTGAACATATGCGTCCTCACCATAATGGAACAACCTTACCATTGTGCCAAGACTTACCCTAAAATCGTAGATCCCATAAAGAAGAAAAATGAGATTTAAGATTCAATAAGTTGATTGTCACCTGAGATTGCAATAAATGAAAAGCTATCCTCCTTTGAGCACTAATCCTTTTTTAGACCCCATGCACAAATTTAGGACTATTGATGGATAGCAACATGGTTTCTCTACCCACAGTTTCACAACACTCCTTCTATTCCCCTGCACTCATGCATATGACACACACACACTCTCTCTCTCTATCTCACACACAAACACAGACACAGACACACAAACACACACAGACAGTACAATCATCTTGAACAAGGGGAAAGCAATAGCAAAATCTGAATCATTGGGATTGATTCGATCAAGATAGCTATTGGAACCAGAGAAATGAAAACAGAAAACACAGGCAACAGAAACTGAGATCGTAAGTGCATAATTTCACCCCAAATAACAAGTAGCCATGAGAGGGAGCAATAAAAACTCATCTGTCTCCTCAAGAGTGTTGCATTATTTGTAAATCTTCATCTTTTCTTGCATTAGGAATCTGGCTCAAATTACTTATAGGTTTGTTTGATTAAATGATCTCCTTTGTGGCTATCCAGCTTCTTCTCCTCGGCTCCAGCTTTTGAGGCATTGATTGACGCCTTAACTACAATAACTAGGTGGCTAGGAAGGAGAATTCAAACAAGCAACAAGGCCATTCATTCCGGGACTTCGGGCCTTTATATAGGAAATAGTAGAATGCATTGGCAAATAAACTGTGTTCTCTGCCAGAACCGAGACTTTGGGACTACACACACACACACACACATATATAGAGAGAGAGAGAGAGGTCTTCCTATCTGAGACAGGAGGGTCTGAAATTTCATGCAAAGAAGTAGCATCTATAGAAAGCAATTTTATAGAAACGCCCCATGGCCCAAATAGTTATAACAAACCAAAAGTATCAAACTCAACAACCTCCTGACAGCCATATATATATATATATATATATTTTTTTTTTTTTTCTTTTTGGAGAAGCTAAAAGTTGTAACAAAGATGCNTTCCGAAAAAATAAACTTAAAAAAAAAACAAAATAATTCACTCAGCAGGAGCTCGATCTTACTGGATAAGGGTGAACTCTATGACAGATACAATGAAGAAGGAATGGATCAAGGATGTAGTGGCCATGCCAAAGTCATGAAAGATGCACTCTGTGAGGATGCTACCATCCACAGAATACTCCTGAAGTTTACGGAGGCTAGGACTTTTCTTGTCAGTCATATTACATTTTGCTCAGCTCTTCTCAACCATGAAACCCAGAAATAATCATCAGGGTTTTGTTTGAAGCACTGAGCATATGGTGGATTTTTTACACCAAAAATCATGTGGAAAAACAGGGCTGCCAAGTGACTAGGAGAGAAGTCGAGGTAGTGACATGTTTCATATTTCAGTTACGAAGTCTTTGATTTATCTTGAAGAATTGAGGCAGATGAGAATGAAATAAGGAGAACACTTAAAGAGGGAAGTGAGTGAGAGTCTAGAGACTCAAGCTGATGGAAAATGAAGATTTACAAATTGGGCAACAACGTACATCAAGTTCTTGATTTGGCCCTGAAAAATACAGTTTGCTTTTGACATATTTGGGAGTTGAGTTAGCATTGGAAGGGGTATATCCTTTTTCCAATGTACAAAAGGCATATCTTTGTGATTGTCTATTCCATTAAATGCCCAATTAGGGGCATTATTTGTAAATGGATGATTAGATACATCTAATAATTAATTGAAGGTTAACGTCCAAGAAGCAGCCTTTGGAAAGCTTTTCAGTTCAACCTTTTTTTTGGCTTATATGTGTAGACTTACATGATTGTTGCACATTCACCTGATGCAGCCAGAACATGTTCTGAACACGCCTATGGATTCATGTTTAACACAGATAAGAAACTAATTATATGTTTTAATTAGATAGGTCGAGGGGATAACGGAAGATGGTTTATCTCTTTAAGGTAATAGAGTGAACAATAAAAACATCAGATAAGTGTTGAAGATACCTTTGAAATGGATTAAGAAAGAAACTTCCGCTACTTATTAGAGAAAATTGTAGTAAACACAAATGGTTTTACACATAAATCATTGATTATGAATTTATGTAACATGATTCACAAACAAAAGATTTTCCATTATACAAGAGAATACAAATAACACAAATATTAGTATAGGTATAAAAAAATTATACATTTAAAAAATCATGATGGGTAAAATTTAAAATCATAGAAATTATAGTTCCAAGTGAAGAAGGTTAGAATACGTTTTTCCAACACTTAAAAAGGCCAAAACAAAAAACTCAAATGATATCTCATAACTCCCTCCCCCCACCCCCAAAATTTGCACCATCCTTTCATCACCTCCTTATCCACTAAAGTACATTCTCAAAATTCTCGCCAAATTTCTTATTATAAACATTATTCTTCACTGGAACAACCATCCCAATTGGCTGATCTCCTGCACCATTGGTTTGACCAACACAGTCCTTTTAACCTAGTCAGTTTTGAGCCTTACTACTCTTTTTCTCACACTCCCATAACCATTGACCTTGTAAAAAAAGACCAATTCCCCCTTGATATATCACTCATGACCTTAACAAGTCTCTACTTCCATTACAGCACCTGTTTCATCCATAGCGCCCAGGTGACCAGGAAATAGGTCTTTGATGGAGTCCACATTGAATCGCCAATAATGGCATCATGAATTTAAAAAATTTTAAATGCCTCGTTCTTCTAGAGAAAAAATTGGGAATACTCTATTTACTGGAAGTAGACATAAAAGCAAATAAGCAATGCCATCAGAAGAAAAACACAGGAAACATCAGCATGCTACATAACCAATCAAGAAAAGAGGGTTCTCCAAATTAGTGACCGAACTTCCAATAGCATCCTCACAGTAAAATACTAGCTTCTTGATTACTACACTCCACCTGCTTCAAGTTTCAATCCTGTTGCCTCAACAATCATTGCCTTTGCTGTTTCATAATGGCCATCCTTTTTCTGAGAAACAATAATCTGAAGTCTTCATAACAACTTTATCCCAATATCCCTCTGAGCTGAAACTCAAACATAGTCCATCAGACTAGTCTAAAGTAAACATTCCCTCTAGAATGAGAAGACTTGAAGATTTCATAATTCAGATGCTCGAGAAATCAAAAAAGGAACTGGAATAATTAGCTCCATAAAGACACTAGACCAAACATTTGATAACTTAGCCACTTCAGAAATTCCCAATTCCTTCAAGGACAGATGCATAAATATTTCTTCCCGTGAGTGAAATATTGCTACCAGTTGCGGCCGATTGGTATAGGTCTATATATTGGGGGACACAAATTGATATCAAACATATTGAATGTAAATTTTTTTTTCTACGAATGAAACATGGCATGAAAATATCGGCCAAATATAGAAAAATATAAGATATATTAGCTAATATTTTGCATATCGACTGATATTTCATTACATAGTTCTTC
The DNA here is from genome assembly GCA_025585075.1 of Nepenthes mirabilis. Lineage (NCBI taxonomy): Eukaryota > Viridiplantae > Streptophyta > Magnoliopsida > Caryophyllales > Nepenthaceae > Nepenthes > Nepenthes mirabilis. The sequence goes on along the minus strand of JAODPA010118206.1, from coordinate 11,622 downwards.
CATTTCTTTTAACTTAATCACAAATCATATAGCCGCATTCAATCATACCTTTTTTCCCGTACTATGTGACTTTTAATAACTAATATGGTAATTGATTTATGCAATATTTTCTATTACTATTAATTTTCCAAAGAAGAAAATGCTCAGATTTGAAATTGTTGAAATAGATTATGACAAGGAGATCTTTCTGCATCTAAGATATAGTATCTTTTTAAAGAAAATAACAAAAGTGTTTTATCCTATTTATATAATATTCCTATATCGTTCCATGTGTTTAACTCGAAAAGAAAGCAACTCCATTTCACCACATTTTAAGCAGGGTTCAAATTCCTGTTTTTCAAAATTGAGACTGGTTAAACTTGAATATCAAAACTGGTTAAACTTGAGGTGACAAATAATAAAATCATCGGCTGAGATTCAAGCAGAGATTTGAGAGCCTCAGACAAAATTTTCTTTTCATAACAAAGTACCTTTTTAGGAAGGCTAAGAGAATTCTTAATACTTCTCGACTGCATATAGGTGCATGGACCACTATTTCAGTCAAAGAAACCAGGAGTTATTTACAACTTTGAAACCAAGAAGGCTTCTGATCATGTGAATTGAAACTTTCTCCTCTACTTAGTATTGGGTGATAAATGGGTTACTTGAATTTAACTTTCATTTCTTTGATGACGTACTCCATTAATGTTATTGGAACACCTCAATGTTATCCCTACTCCCTCACTTCTATGTAGCACTGGCAAATGGTCCCACTCTTCCCCATCTCTTAATCATAACTATAATAGTCCTAAGTAAAATGATGAATGGAGCTGTTGAAGGTGATTTCTATAGGGTGACATCCTAGTCGCTAAAGCAAATGGGAATTCTCACCACATCATAATAGTCACATATTGCTTGATAGAGCCATAGAATCAAATCATGGCCACAGTTGTATTGCAGTTGTGACATAATGAAAGAGGGTCATTGCAGGTGTTATTCATTGTCAAAGCTGGTGCAGATGCAAAATTTCCTTTTTTCAATTCAGCTAGTAGACTGTGCCTAATGGATAGTATATCAGGACATCACCAAAAAAAGTCACAGTAATAGTTATGTTCAGATTTAATGATATTTTATATAGGTAAAAAGTACATTACTGCAACATGTTCTTCCCCCTACTATGTTCAAATTTTACATTATTTTTTAATCGGCAAAGAAGATTTAATCTATAGAAAGATGCCAAGATGAGTTCCAGGAAAATCTTCGTAACTTAAATAAATATAAAGCCACAAAATTTTCATCAGATCGTCAACAAAGTTGAAAATTTTAAATGACTGCTAGTACGTGCATGGTCAATTGTCTTAATTTGAATTAGAACTTCATAATCTTTCAACAACAACAAAAAAAAAAAAAAAATTTAAAAAAATGTTATAAAAAGACGATAATGAATAACGCAAATTGGGGGTTCTTGGAGGAGTGCATCCAAGAATGTGGAGGATCTGGATCCTCTGCTGTTGCTGTTATTCTAACTCTTGTAAGCAAGCATCATATTTTCATTTACATACCTCCATAGTACAACAATGATCTGATACAACACTCTGAATGAAGTGATAAGTGGAATAATTATCCTTACAACAATCTGATACAACACTGGTCCACTTGCAAGTTGATGACTAAACTTTCCCGCCAGTGACCATTCTTTCACCATTATCCTCAAGTGGTATGACATAAAACTAACTAGAAAAGTGCTGGAAGAGGGTTTTCATGGTACTTCTGTCTTCCCTCAAACCCAAGAAGCATGAAGATGGAAAAGGGACACAAACACAACATTGACATATAGAGCTGTTATTTTTTAAAAAAATTAGGCTGCAACCCAACAAGGACATACTAACTAAATGTATAGCTTTTTATAGGTATGAGAATGTTATCGATGACCAACAATATTTTACACAAAAGTAGCAATCAAATCCTCACTTTGCATTTCTAATTTGCATAAAATATTCAGTTATAAATTTCAAGCAAAATTTTCTAAACAAGCAACTTACTAAAGAAAAAGGTGTGGGGCATTCAGGAAAAAAGATAGTTATTCTTTACAGCAGAAAAGGAAAGAGGAAGGGGAAAACTAACAAGTACATAGTTAGGGTTTGTTACATTGCACAATAGAATAAAAAATAAAAAAGGAGGGTACTAATCAACTAAACACCTGATCATGATTAAACAAAGAGAGCTAGGGAAAAAGATGGGGCTTTAAGCATCCTTTCTAGCAATAGAGAGAATGAGAGAGCTAGGGTACGAACAAGCAAACATAGGAACGTATTCAATCAACAATTCAACAACAAAGTTAGCATATAAATAGATAGCAACATTCAATGTCCACAGGGCATACACAAAAAGGTTTATCACAAAATAGAATAAAAGGACAAAAAAAGAGGTAAGGCTCTATTTAAAACATGCAGGGGAATAAATGTATCATAAGAGAACAAATAGAAAGATGGGCAAACAACGAATCTTTATTACTGACCATCCTTATGAGCTGCCCTCACAATCAGTCATTTATTTTCTTTGTCAAGCACTTCTTTCTCTCTTTGATTGCTTGTGAATGAAGACTAGTGGAGTTCGTTTCTCTCACCTCATCCTAAATTTTTTGCCATTTACTAAATAGCCTCGTACTTATTTGATTTTGGTGAAACAGTCTATGTCCTGTTCTAAATATTCCAAAGTTAACCCAAACGTGTCCAAGTATGTCGGGAATGAGTCCCAGCACATATGAATTAACATAAGATGAAATATTCTGACACAACAGAGTGCCCAACACACATAAGAGACGGCAACTGCCATCCCCAAGGAGGTGTCCGTGCTTCCTAAAGTCAAACTAGACTTCTATTAGTTCAGCTTTCATATCTAGCTATATGGGAGAAAATCACAGTTAACAAGTGGCAAAAGTATGTCCATTTTCAACCAGGCCCCTGTAGGAATGGATACATTAAGCAAATTCTTTCAAAATCTCCAAGTGAACAAAAGTTATAAAGTCCAGCCAGATTATGCCCACTCACCCCAAATTTTATCTAAAAGCACAAGGCTCTGTAGTCACTTACCTGATGAGCATCATTAACAGGGATAACAAATGTGCTATTTGCAAAAATAGGAAAGACTTGGGGACTTCCAGGATATTTTCCGTGTGAGTTCAAGGCAAGATACAGGTTGCCACTGCCTTTTAGAACAACAAACACCTCTTCACAAGAATGCCTATGAATTGGTGTGCGTGACCCAGGTGCAAAAGTTTGAAGCCACACCTCAATCTGTTAATAATCAGAACAACAATAGAAATGAGCCTGATTACATATATCTCATGCAATCTCAAGTGAAGAATTTCCTTGAAGAATCAGAGCCCTGATTAATCAGGTCCCGGATGACTGTATGAAAGATTTTGATTACTCCCAAAAAGACCCTTTAGCAATAAATAAGAGGTTATCATAGAAGCCATCGTCTTATCAGCTCAAATAGCAAGTCGGACATTCACCTTTAGTCAATTCAGATGTTCAGTTTTTGCTTCCAAAATCTGACGGAGACAAGGTTGACATTTTACCAGTCCCTTTTATCAATTTAAGTTTCCTGCCACTTCTTTCTCTTACATTTTACACTTAATTTTTCTCTTATTACTAAAGCGTGTCACTTGTATCAACTTTTTCCAATAAGAGTGCTGTGAAAAACTCATAACAATTTCACTGGAAGCTTTTGATACACATGTGATGAAGCAAAACTACTTTAAAAGATAAACTTTTATTTACACCCCCTTCCTCATGCTTTCATACACATATATGTACACATGTATTTGTATGCCCTTATGCAAATGGGTCCCAGATGAAAATATTAGTATTGGTATCGGTTAAAGCCACATCAATATCGGATATGTGGGACAATATAAATTGATATCACATATATCAAAAGAAAAAAATTTATAAAAATCAAAACGTGATAGTAAAATATTGACAAATATATCTGTTGCGTCCTGGATCCGCGGCCCCCAGGAGGAAGCTCGTTGATGAGGGGTGTTCCTGAGTCTGGAGCCGCGAGGTCCAGTCGGAAGTGTTGGTTCCGGGCAACACAAGTGTGTGAGGTGTTGGATGTTAGAGGAAGATTGAGACCGGATCTTTTACGTGGAAAACCTCCTCTTGAATGGGGAGGAAAAACCATGAGGCTCTGGGCCTTGAAAGTGTTTCACTACTTGGGTTGAAGCCTTCACAGAGTACAATCGTGAGGGTTAATCCCTTCCTTGTCTCTCGTTTTTACTCTCTCTTTTGGGAGGAATCGCTCGCTAGGAGTCTTTGCTACCCTCGCTAAGGGTCTCTCTACTTCGCCTTACAAAGGGAATGGGAGTCTAAGCTGCCGAGAGGAGGTCTTAGTCGGGGTGAGACTTTGCCCAGAGGTCCCTTTGAATGGAGCCTCGCCGGGTACTTATAGTGGAAAACGGGTAGTTGGAGAGTAGACACGTGGCGGCCATCTGGTGGCCGGGTCTACTGTCTGCATTTATTGTCGCTGACGTGGGCGGAGTGGCATGCGGACGGCACCGTTGCAGCATCTGAGCGTGTCAGGCGTACAGAGTCTAAATATCAGCCTTGATTTGACCAGGCGTGCCCTGTTGAGACGACGATTGGCAGTGGCTGCAGGCTTCCTTGGAAACCGGTGAAGTAGCCTATCTAGCATTCCCGGTCATGAACGAGCAGTCCTCGTCCGGGTGTGACGCTCCTAGTTCGTGGTTTCCTCCGTGTCCGGGCACTTGGGTGTCGCTAGCATGTCCTCGAGCCTCCTTATGAACGGGCTGCTCTCTTTTTTGGGCTTCTCGTTTGGGCCGCTTTCTTGGGCCGTGCTTTTATGGGCCCTTTCATCGGGGCCCAACATAGCCCCCCATGCCAAAGGGTCCGAAGCTTTCGGCCGTTTGGCATGAAGTTGTCGGCCTGCTGGAAGAGTCGACCGTCCGATTACATGCGCACTGGTTGTGAGCACCGTGTTGAGCTTGATGGGAGGTGGTTGCAGGACCTCTTCTGGGTCCGAGGCTCCCCCGCCGCCGCCGCTTCGCTTCTCTGTGGAGCATTAAATGCGGCGTCTGGTTGATGTGACGCGTTGACAGGCGTCTAGGGAAGGAAAGGCCATTGTCCTTCTGGAACGAATGGCTGGTCGACGCGTGGCAAGGGTAATGAGCGCGCCCTTTGTATTCCAGGGTTTATTTAAACGCTTCGTTACCCTGATTTTTCATCTTCGCGCCTGTTCGCTTGCTTTCTCTTCCGTGCGCTAGGGCTTTTTCGTTTCTTCCTCGCTCAAGCTTCTTCTTTACCTTTGCTCTTCGGCGTTCATGGCGCCTGGGGTGAGACAGATCGCCTCCACGATGACGCTCGATCAGCTCACAGAGATTCGAGGCCGATATCGAATCCCTGAGTCTACGGCCATGATGATTCCGGAGTCGCATGACAGGGCATTGTGGCCTCAGGACGGTTTCATCACCGTTTATGAAGTCCACCTCAAAGGTGGGCTGCGATTTCCTATTGCGGAGGAACTTTATGTCGTCATGAGGGCGCTTGGAGTGCCCCTCGCCAGGCTTCAGCCGAATGCGATGAGGTATCTGGTGTCCCTGTGCGTTTTCTTCCGGTGTCACGAGAAGCTTCTGAACGCTCTTACGGTCAAGGTGATGTTCCGCTTTACACAGAACCTTGACTGGATCGTGATGACTCCTCGCCCGGAATTTTCCTTGCTGGGCGGAGGTAACCCGGACTCCACAAAGCGGTGGAAGGATAAGTTCTTCTTCCTTGGCGTCCGTGAGCACTGGGCCGTTCCCCTCAAATGGGGGAAGGTGGCCATTCAGTACAGCTCTGACCCTTCGAAGGAGGACAGGGAGAATGTGAAGGTGTACACGGACTTGGTGCTGGCCAATCTGTGGACCTTTCGCTTGAACAAGCGCAACATCTGGCTGTCTCCTGAGAAATTCAAGGAAGCCAAGTGGGGACCGCGGGATGAGGCTCCCGGCACAGCTCTGCCCGTAAAGGCCAAGGAGAGATCGAGGACGAGAGCTGGAACATTGAGGATCGGTGGTCCCGTTGCTGAGTCTTCCTCTGGTGATGACGATGACTTTGACATCGAGGACATGAGCGGCGATGACGCGACTGCTTCTCCGATTAAGAGGACGAGGGCTGGATCCTTGCCCGAGTCCTCGGGGCCCGGAGGTCTCGCCTTCACTTCCACTGCTGATCCTGCCGAGCCTTCAGGGGCCACCGACCAGGTGGAGCCTCCGGACGTTCAGCTTCTTTCTGATGACGATGACGATGTTCCTCTGATTAAGAGGCCGAGGATTGGAGTCCTTCTTTCGGGGTCCTCGGGGTCTGAAGGTCTCGCCTTCGCTTCCACTGCTGATCCTCTTGCTGCACCCGTGGAGGTGCCCGTTCAGGCTACTGAGTCTTCGGACGTCCAGCCCCCCAGTGATGATCCTGTCTTTGAAGCTCTCGCTGACTTGCCTGGTGACGCCTCGGGCAGGACTGATCACCCTCCCGAGGACATAGGAGGCGGGAGCGTCACGGTGGACCCTGAGAGGGGGATGACGGCTGAGACCGCCCGAGAGGTGGTGGAAGTCGAGGACCTAAGTGTCGATGAGCTCATAGCTCCCGAGCGCCAGGCCATGGTGGAAGCCGAGCGATCGTCCGAGTTTTTTGAGGACGCTGATTTTGAGGTAGGCTCATCGGCGCCTTTTATGGCCGCTGAGTCTGTATCTGAGGCGGTGCCTGCAGGGCCTAGGAGTGGTCTTCAGGAGTCCGAGGTCCACGGGGAGTGTGGCATGGAGGATGATCCTCTCATCTCTAAGGTAATCCTCCGTTTCCTTTCCTGCCTTGTTCCCATCTATTTGCATTTTGACGAACCTTTCTGTTGCAGCTCCGGGGCCTGATCAGGGGCCTCAGTGGATTGGTGGGAGTGATCGCCCAATCCCGTCTGGAGATGGGGTCTTCAAAGGCTGCTCGAGAGGCTGCGCAGCGAGCGGAAGCGGAGCTGGCTGAAGCTAAGGAGAGGATTGCTTCTTTGGAGGACACTGTCAAGCTCCTGCAGCTTCGACAGGGCCTCCTTCAGGATCGAGTCCTTCGCCAGGAAGAAAGGTTGAGGACGTCCGTGCAGATTGCTGAGATGGCTCCCGTGTTAGACGGCAAGTTCTGGGGCAGCATTTGCATGTGCCGCCGAGTAGCGCAACTGGTCCATCCGTAATTTCCTTTGGGCGTCCTTGATCCCAGGAACGCCAGCGCCTTTAGCGCAGAAGATTTATGCAGCGTTGACGGGAGGCTCTTCCCTGTACCTTCTCGAGCAGGGCTTGAAGGCGAACCTCTTACGTCCGATGAGCCAGTTCTGGCAGACCAGACGGGACCCTTGAGAGTTCAAGAGGTCATCGGAGGAAAGAGTCGAGAGGCCCCCTCGTGATATTGCCGTTTCTTTTTCTTATTCTGCCATATTTGTATATGAACTCATTTTTATGAATAAGACCTGTCCTTTTCACATCAGAGCTTCAAACGTTTCTTTTGTCTTGCTTGTATGAGCGTGTTTCTTTTTTCTCTTTCTTTTTACGCCGTAATGTGCGGAGTCTGATTCTTTAGCTTTGAGTGCATGACCTCTTTCAGGTGCTTGACCCTTTAGCTTCTTAGATTTGGGTACGCGGCCCCCTTAGGGACTTTTAGCTTCTAGTCCTTCGGCTTTATTTTTATTGCCTGGTCTCTGGGACTGCTCGGTCACGCCCGAGTTTTTTTTTTTTTTGTTGGCTGACCTCTGGGGTCCGACCTCTTGGGTAGCTCAGGTTAGCGCCCGAGTTTTTGTTACCTGACCTCTGGGGTCCGACCTCTTGGGCTGCTCAGGTTGGCACCTGAGTTTTTGTTACCTGACCTCTAGGGTCCGACCTCTTGGGCCGCTCAGGTTGGCGCCCGAGTTTTTGTTGTCTGACCTTTGGGGTCCGACCTCTTGGGCCGCTCAGGTTGGCGCCCGAGTTTTTGTTGTCTGACCTCTGGGGTCCGACCTCTTGGGCCGCTCGGGTTGGCGCCCGAGTTTTTGTTGCCTGACCTCTGGGGTCCGACCTCTTGGGCCGCTCAGGTTGGCGCCCGAGTTTTTGTTGGTGTTGCGAGTTAGGCCGTTGTCGATGAGAATGCTTCAGAACAGACATGATGAAAGGATTCTTTCATTGACATGCATATTTTACATTGAGTGGCCTCCAGGGCCTTTTCTTTCTTGTTTTTTTTTATTACATTAGTCCGCGCCCATTATGGCCTTACCCTTTGAGCGGCGCGACCGGGTGCGCCTGGGTCGTGACAAGAAGCGGTCGAGATATCCCTCCATTGCCAGCCGTTCGACTTCCGCCTGGAGCTTCCGGCAGTCTTCGGTGTCGTGGCCACGGTTGCAGTGGTAGTGGCAGTACTCCCACTGGTCGCCTCCCTTTGGGTTCTTCAGCGCCTTGGGCCATCTCACGAACTCCTCGTCCTTGATCTGTCTCAGGATGTTGGTGAGGGAGTCAGTGAAGGCCAATGGGATGGATGGCCGCTCTTCCCCGAGGACCAACCGCTCGGGGTTGTTTTGCCCGGATGGTCCTTGGGTCTCCAGTTGGGCGCTCGCCCTTCTTCTTCCTTCCCCTGCCCTTGAGGGCAGGGGGTCTTCCCGTCCCCCCGGCTGACTCGTCTCGCCAGCCTTGGGTCCAAAGACAGTCTTCCAGAGCCTCTTGAGCCCCTTCTTTGTTGGGGCCTGGCTCATGGTTTTCTTCCTGTTGAGGTAGTCCCTCAACTCTCCAGGAGTCCGCGCCGAGTGTTGCCTCTGGGGCGCTGCTGGACGTGGGCTTTCGGGGCGCGGGCCCCTAGATTGCTCGTCCACCTTTTCTCGGAGGGTACGGACGGCCCTTGTGAGGCTGTCCACCCTCTGTACTAGCTTGCGGACGCTAGTACCGGGGCCGCCACTCACTCTGCCGCCCGTTGGGAGGCACCTGTCGTAGCACTCCTCTTCCCGGGCGGAGGTGCTGTCTTGTCTGCTGATCATCCTCAGGGCGTTGCTCGTTGTAGGAGAGTGGGAAGTTATGAGTTTTTTGTTCTTCCTTCCCACAGACGGCGCCAATATTGCGTCCTGGATCCGCGGCCCCCAAGAGGAAGCTCATTGATGAGGGGTGTTCCTGAGTCTGGAGCCGCGAGGTCCAGTCGGAAGTGTTAGTTCCGAGCAACACGAGTGTGTGAGGTGTTGGATGTTAGAGGAAGATTGAAACCGGATCTTTTACGTGGAAAACCTCCTCTTGAATGGGGAGGAAAAACCACGAGGTTCTGGGCCTTGAAAGTGTTTCACTACTTGGGTTGAAGCCTTTACAGAGTACAATCGTGAGGGTTAATCCCTTCATTGTCTCTCGTTTTTACTCTCTCTTTTGGGAGGAATCGCTCGCTAAGAGTCTTTGCTACCCTCGCTAAGGGTCTCTCTACTTCGCCTTACAGGGGGAATGAGAGTCTAAGCTGCCGAGAGTAGGTTTTAGTTGGAGTGAGACTTTGCCCAGAGGTCCCTTTGAATGGAGCCTCGCCGGGTACTTATAGTGGAAAACGGGTAGTTGGAGAGTAGACACGTGGCGGCCATCTGGTGGCCGGGTCTACTGTCTGCATTTATTGTCGCTGACGTGGGCGGAGTGGCATGCGGACGGCGCCGTTGCAGCATCTAAGCGTGTCAAGCGTACAGAGTCTGATTATCAGCCTTGATTTGACCAGGCGTGCCCTGTTGAAACGGCAACTGGCAGTGGCTGCAGGCTTCCTTGGGAACCGGCGAAGTAGCCTATCTGGCATTCCCGGTCATGAACGAGCAGTCCTCGCCTGGGTGTGACGCTCTTAGTTCGTGGTTTCCTCCGTGTCCGGGCACTTGGGTGTCGCTAGCATGTCCTCGAGCCTCCTTATGAACGGGCTGCTCTCTTTTTTGGGCTTCTCGTTTGGGCCGCTTTCTTGGGCCGTGCTTTTATGGGCCCTTTCATCGGGGCCCAACAATATCAATTATATCGATAGAGCTATCATTAATATAACAACATATCATAGTATTGTTTTGGTATCGAAAAACATCGTGAAAAAAAGAATTGGGTTATGTGACATGAGATAATTTCGTGAATTTGCATCTAGTATTGGGCCTCCCAATATCAATACATATCGACCGATATTTTCATCTATGCTCAAGATCGCTCAAGATCTGTTGACACATGGCATCATGCTTACATGTTTGATAAGATACAATAACTCGTTAGAAATTGAATTTCAGTAAACAACCATTAGATGTGATGTATTTATGACACTCATCATCAACATTAAATTTGATATTTTGTAATCTTTAGAAAAACAAGAAGCCTAATATAAAATAATAACAATTGAAGTTAATTGGTAATTCAAAAATAATTATAAACCTGAGCTCCCGTGAACTTCTTTATTGTCAGCCCCTTTATAGTGCAATTTTTGCATTTTACTACTTGTCCACGTGTTAGTGTTGCATCGTGTTTGTGCCAGAGTTGATGCATCATACGTAGCAATTTCAAACAAAACTCAATTGTTCAAGTGTATTGCATACCTCTTTCATCCCATGCAAGAGCGATCCTGCAAGAATAATATGTGAGAGACCCGCTCTACCATAGTTATCCTGTGGAAGCTCGCTTATATTCTTGACCAGCGGAAATCCTGCATCAAGACCAAAAGCTTACATTCTACTGCATCTGACATTTGGTAAACCGAACTAAAGACTATTGAAAAATATAAATGGTGTAGGGTGCATTCTAACACAAATCACTGCAGCAGCCATTTTCTCATAATTTTCATTTTTTCCCATTCCATAGCTGGCACTAAAAGAGGTGGTGGCTACGGCCCAAAAAACTTATAAATAACATAATCGTAACTACCCAAGTATCAGATTGGTGATTTCTCGAAAATAAATGAGATAAAACAGCAAAATATCTGGATAGTTCTACATGACCACTACTTTAGCAGAACCCCGATTTCAAATGCTCACAAATAACTGAAAGGCTAATAAGTTCGTATCACCAGATTCTCAATGCAGCCAGATGATTATATCCATATAAATCGAGAATAAAATCAATTAAGGGAGACGGGGGCATTGTATGATCGGATTTAAGAACTCGCCATCAATAGAACACTTGGATGCCTCGGTCGTTGCGGATAAATACAGCGAACTCAAGAGGAAGATGAGAGCGAGCACACACATCTCTCTGCCACACGGAAGCGAGAATTAGGTCACCGCCTGAGCTACCGGTTCATGTGACAGTTACGGACCCTTGATGAGGTCTGGGCCGCGGATAGCACATCCGAGGATACTTGAATTGAAGAGGACGCTCACGTCCTGCGAGCACAGTGGATAGCCTATAATCAAAGCTTGCCTGCTCAATATTTGAAAGGATGGTTTGCATACAATTGAGAAGGCTATTCCTCTAAGAAAAAATGAAATAAATTTAATTTCATGTGACATAAGTAAGTTAATTTTTCAATATTTTCACTCCAAAATATGAAAAGATATAAAATTTTTAGAAAAAATATTCTTTACTACAATATAAAATGTAAAATACCTATTTGACACTCTTTCTTACATACTCCCCCGGAAGTTACCATCAAACTTTTCAAAATT
>JAODPA010118195.1:0-18493 GCA_025585075.1 Nepenthes mirabilis | reverse complement strand
TTATAGTTTTTACATCAAAATCCAATTTAGTACAAAATTAATATAAAAATAAAAGTTGAAAAATATAATCAAATAGAATACAAACTTCATTTATTCTGGTTCCATAGCGTGGCGGCAGCAGGACCGCTAGGAGATTGGAAAATTTTAACTTCCAAGATAGATCATCAAGTATTGCTTGAACGAGCTTATTCGGCAAGTTTCTATCTTCTTTGTGGTTCAATGTGCCGCTCAATTGGATCGCCTGCTTCTTTTTTCTATCATGTTATTTTGGCACGGTTTTACAGGCCTAGACACGGAAGACCCGAACCGTATCTCGAATCAGTCAAACCAAGAGGATACTCACACGGCAGTGCGCCGTAGCGGCCGGCCCACCCAAACACCCAAAAAATACCGAGACTTTATTTAATTTTTATGTGTTAATTTACTTATTTTAGTTGATGCATGTGGACCCCTTTACTTAACCAATTCTGTTATGCTGTCCCTTGTTTGGGTTATTAGGTAAACGACGGTAAGGTAAAAGATAAGAAAATCATTTCTCAAATTCTCTGTTTCTCTCTCTGTCTTCTTCTCTCTCGAATTCTCCTTTCTGTCGATCTCCCCTCCCCTTCTGTTACGTGCACAGACGCCGGTGCTACTCGTGCAATAGAGAAGCCCGCATCAAGGTGCTTTCATTGAGATGATGGCAGAAGACATCACAACTCGGTCGAAAACACAAGAGGAAACCCTAGCGGGCATGGTGAGGGAAGTAAAGGACGTGGTGGCTGTCGTTCAACAACACTCCAAGGATATCGCGACACATAAAGCTGATACAGAGCACATCAAACAGTCTATTGCCGATATTAATCACACTCTAGCTCGGATGGAGTGTTTCACCATGGCTTCGACACTTCCGCCATTACTTTCGACACCGAAGGTGAGTCCTTCTACATTTTTAGTGTCGCTGATGTCGTTTCCTCAAACCCTGCCGGCCTTGTTGTCGTCCCCTACTGAGCTCCAGTCAAGGCTGCCAAAGTTCGAGATTCCTTTTTTCTCCAGGGAAAACGTGACGGGATGGTTGTTCCAAATTGACCAATTCTTTCTCTACCATCGCACGCCTCCTGAGCAAAAGCTTGTTGTCGCCGCCTTTTATATGTCGAGAGTGGCGTTGCAATGGTTCCAATGGATGCATGTAACCCGGCAGTTATCAACCTGGGAATCCTTCGTTCGCGATTTGGAGCTCCGCTTCGGGCCTTCTTCCTTTGTGAACTATGAAGCGGCATTGTACAAACTCAGGCAGACCTCCACCGTGGCGGTCTACATGGCTGAGTTTGAATCGCTCTCAACGCGAACTCCCGGGCTCACTGCCAATAACCTCCTAAATTGCTTCATCTCTCGGTTATGGGACGATATTTGGCGCAAACTCTTCCTACTGAAGCCCCTGTCGTTACATGAAGCTATTGGAGTGGCAAAATTGGTGGAAGAAAAGTTAGATTCCACCCGTAATCCTTCGCATCGTCCTCCACATGTGGCAAAATCCATCACCGGGCTGGGGCCACTGGGATCAAAAGCTCCACTATCCTTGAACTCCGCCCCAAAATTTCCAATTAAGAAGCTCAGTTCCGCTGAAATGGTTGCCAGAAGAGAATGTAGATTATGCTTTAATTGTGATGAGCGGTTTGTCCCTGAACACAGCTGTAAATCACCCCAATTTCTGTATATGTTGGTGGAGGATGAAGATACGGAGCAATCAGAGATGGTAATGATTGAGGAGGAGAGCGTGCGATCACCACTGTCAGAAGAGCTATCTCCAGGACCAGACAATACTCCAACCATCTCCTTCCATGCCTTGGAAGGTCATCAGGCTCCTACGGCCCTACACTTGACCGGAAACATTGCTGGCCACTCTGTGACAGTTCTAGTGGACAGCGGGTCTACCCATAATTTTCTACAGTTGCGGCTGGCCAGGTATCTGGAACTCCCCATCGAGCCTTCACATTTTCTTAATGTCACAGTTGGGAACGGGGCCTCCTTGCAATGTGAAGGCGTGTGCACTAATGTTCCACTCACTTTAGGGTCCTCTACATTCTCAGTGGACCTTTATTTGCTTCCAATTTACGAGGCCGACTTGGTCCTGGGCGTCCAATGGCTAGCCACCCTGGGACCCGTATTGTTTGACTATAAGGCCATGTGGATGCGTTTCACACACGCGAGCACAGAACTAACCCTCTATGGAGCGTCCAGGGCTACTGTCTCCATGATCACCATGAGCCAGTTACGGCGCAGTGACTTTACCAAGGCTATCGCCTCCTACTTCCACCTGAAGGTTACCACAATCACTGAACATGGCTCGACTTCAGAATCTACAGAGAGGCCACCGCGCTCCCAGTTGCATAAAAGGGATGAACCCCAGTCACCAGTTGCTCTGCAAGCAATCCTATAAGAATTTTAGGATGTCTTTACGGTCCCCCAAGGGCTCCCGCCTCGACGCCACACCGACCACAAAATTCCTTTACAATCTAATGCAACGCTGGTTAATGTCAAGCCATACAGGTACCCACATTTTCAAAAGGGGGTTATGGAGAGCCTCATCAAGAAAATGTTGGCTGAAGGCACTATCTGGCCAAGCACGAGTCCATTCTCCTCGCCTGTTCTCTTAGTGAAAAAGAAGGACGGCAGCTGGAGGTTTTGTGTGGACCATCGCGCCTTGAACGCAATTACCATCAAGGATCGGTTTGCCATTCCAACTGTGGACGAGCTGTTGGATGAATTACATGGAGCCACAGTGTTCTCTAAATTGGATTTACGTGCTGGATATCATCAGCTTCGGGTGCACCCAGCGGACGTGCACAAGACGGCCTTTAGGACACACGAAGGGCATTACGAATTCCTCGTCATGTCCTTCGGATTGTCGAATGCACCACCTTCTTTCCAAGCTGAAATGAACATGATTTTTCAGTCAGTACTTCGCAAGTTTGTGCTGGTGTTCTTCGACGATATCTTGATCTACAGCCCATCCTGGGAAGCCCACCTTCCGCACCTCGCTCAAGTCCTACAGATCCTACGCACTCACTCCTTCTATGCCAAGCAAGTTAAGTGCGAGTTTGGGCAGACTTCTCTCTCATACTTGGGTCACATTGTTTCTGCACAAGGTATGGCGGTGGATCCGGCCAAAATTGACTCAGTTCGAAGCTGGCCAACCCCCACCAACATCAAACAGCTCCGAGGTTTCCTGGGGTTGGCGGGATACTATAGACGGTTTGTGGCTCGGTATTCTCAAATTGCTGCCCCCTCACCCAATTACTGCGAAAAGAAGCTTTCATTTGGGGAAACGAAGCTATTGCAGCCTTCGAGTCCCTCAAAACAACTCTCAACACCACCCCTATCCTAACTTTACCAGATTTTTCACAGCCATTCGTGGTGCAAACAGATGCTTCGGGCAACGGCGTGGGCGCTGTATTGGTACAGTCAAGACGGCCCCTTGCCTACTTCAGCCAGCAGCTGTGCCCAAAGCTGCAGAACTCCTCGACGTACGTCCGGGAGCTTTACGCAATCACTGAAGCAGTTAAGAAATGGCGCCGATACCTTGTAGGCGCCAAGTTTGTCGTCCAGATGGATCATCAGCCCCTTCTGGCCTTGATGACCCAGACAATCCACACACCAGAACAGTAGAAATGAATAACTAAATTAATCGAGTACGACTTTGATATAGTGTATCGCCTCGGTAGAGATAATAGACCGGCTAATGCACTATCTCGGCTACAGGACGGCCAATGTAACACACTGCAGATGGTGTCAAAGCCCATCATAGCACTGCTAGCAACCCTCCGAGAATATTACAAGCAACACTCGGCTGCCTCTACAATGATCAAATCATTACCGACCGTCCGGAAGAATTTGGTCATTATACTACGTGAGACGGCTTGGTGTTCTTCAAGAACCGCCTCTTTATTCCATCAGAAATAGCCCTACGGGAGTTAATCTTGCAGGAATATCACTGTTCGCCGTAGGGGGCCATGCGGGCATGCAGCGCACAATGGCACAAATCGCAGCTTCCATCTACTGGTCAGGAATGCATAACGATGTCCGCCGGTTCGTCGCTAACTGTTTAGTTTGTCAACAAGTCAAGCCACTAAACACCGCCCCGAGTGGCTTGCTTCAGCCACTCCTAATTCCGGAACGCATATGGGAGTCGATCTCTATGAATTTTATCACTCATTTACCATCATCCAAGGGTCGTACGGTGATTTTTGTGGTAGTAGATCGTTTGTCCAAATATGCTCATTTCTCTCCCTTGAACAACCACTTCACGGCCGTTGATCTCGTTGCTGTTTTTGTCACGGATATCTGCCGACTGCACGGGGTTCCGAAAGATATCATCTCCGATTGCGATCCTATTTTTATGAGTACCTTTTGGCAAGAACTCTTCCGACTACAAGGGACTTCATTATCGGTTAGCAGCGCATACCATCCCCAAACGGATAGCCAAACAGAAATAGTCAATCGATGCTTGGAAGATTATCTACGCTGCTTTGCCGCTGACCACCCAGCCACCTGGGGACAATTTTTGCCTTGGGCGGAATGGCATTACAATACAGCTTGACATTCCACCATACAAATGACGCCCTTCGAAGCAGTATATGGCCGACCACCACCCATGCTACAAGATTATGCACAGGGTGCATCTCCAGTAGCCACAGTTGATGAGCTTATCACCGAGAGGTCCACCGTCCTCGCCACCCTCAAGACAAACTTACAGCGTGTGCAACTGCACATGAAAAATCAGGCAGATGCACATCACACAGAACGAGAGTTTCAACCGAACGAGTGGGTCTTCGTCAAGCTACAGCCATATCGCCAGACCACCGCAGCTCGTCAACAGTCTCATAAGCTAGCAAAATGCTACTATGGGCCCTTCCAAATTCTGGAACGCATGGGCACGATGGCCTATCGTCTGCATCTCCCCACCTACGCATGTATTTCACGCATCTCTCCTTAAGAAGTGCCATGGTGATCCCCATGGACAGTGTATGGAATTGCCTGCTGAAGCAATCGCCTCTCACCCCGTGGAGTCTCCCACGCAGTTGCTCGGGTTTCGATGGATATTACAGCAGGGAAAATCGGTGCCACAAGTGCTCGTTCAATGGCATTCTCACAGCCCCGAGGAAGCAATGTAGGAACCAGTGGCAGAACTCCATCAGCAATTTCCAAAATTCCACCTTGAGGACAAGGTGATTTTCGATGAGGGCAGAAATGTTACGGGCCTAGCCGCGAAAAACCAGAACCGTATCTCGAATCAGTCAAACCAGGAGGAAACTCACACGGCAGTGCACCGCAGCAATTGGCCCACTCGGACACCGGGGAAATACTGAGATTTTATTTGATTTTTATGTGTTAATTTGCTTATTTTAGTTGATGCATGTAGACCCCTTTTGTTAACCAATTCTGTTATACTGCCCCTTGTGTGAGTTATTAGGTGAACGACGGTAAGGTAAAAGATAGGAAATCATTTCTCAAATTCTATGTTTCTCTCTCTGTTTTCTTCTCCCTCAAATTCTCCCTTTTGTCGATCTCCCCTCCCCTTTTGTTACGTGCACATACGCCGGCGCCGCTCGCGCAACAGAGAAGCCCATATCACATGGTATCCTGCTCATTTGTATTTTGTACGATTCTTGATGGATGGATTCTCTGAATTTCTCCATTGAGAATTATTTAAATATTATCATCGTCAAAAGTTATATTGCTTTTATTAGAGGAGCTTATATTATCAAATGTAATACAACCAGATCTTTATATAGCTAAAGTTCCTTTGTCAAAGATAGCTGAACTTGTACAATCAGCAAGAATACACCTTAAACAATATTAGAATCAAACCTTCTCAAATGTATTTGTTATTATTTATAATGAAAACGGTGCCCAATGTAATGCTTTCTTCTTTCCCCAAGTCCATAAAGCATTTTCGTCAAAAAATAGGATGGATATTTACAGGGTTCATTTCATGAAATTCAATACTTTGAAAGAATAATTTTGCTTAAAGACCATTCACAGAGAAAAGTTGTCGATAGATGATGGGGATTCATCACCAATTTTACCAACATCAGTAATCTTTCTTTTGCCGTTGTCTCTTAAGGTAACGGAGACTCCATCTTACCGAGTTGCAGATACATGCACAATCAAATATTTCAGAGCATCCTGCAACAATCAACATGTACATTGGTCTAGCAAAGATTTGGCAGAAGCAATTCCTTCTTTGCTGAATTGCATCTCTCATTTCAGGATCTCCTATGGTCCGCACTTTTCATAGGTGTAGACATACCCACCAAACACCATGGCATTATAAGGGTTAAGATGAATACCATCTACATATTTATCATATTTTTGTGCGCCAAATAGGGCAGAGTAGACCATGATAACTTCACATCCAAGCCCACCCCCTGCATTCTCATGCACCAAACTGGCAATTGTAGCGGCTAATAAATAGACCGCATTATTACCTATGTATACTATCTGATTGGGAAGAATATGACAAACATAATATTTGCACAAACAAACAACTAAATGCACATTTACAGCTGTAGTTTACCGTGGGCAAGGGTTGCAGCATCCATCCAACTGCTTGACCTATCCAGGCCTATCATCAGCCCTAAGAAAGCGGAAATATTCCATCTGAGACATCTGCCCCCCATTTATAGGATCAAAACGGCACCTGTAGAAACTGATTCAGGGGAAAAAAAAATCAATGCACTATTAAGACAGCCCCAAAAAAAGATGGGCAGGGACAGACTTAGAAGCATTCAACCATCATGATCTTCTTAGCCAAAGTTTATACTGGGCACAGTTGTATTCAATGTTGCAGAGAACGACATAAAGGGTGAAATTTTGTTGTCCTGACAGGATAAAGCTTACATCAAATGCCGCCACAATTTGATGACATTACCAAAAGCCATCCTGTAAACATCACGTCTATACTGAGGACAATCCTCACTCGTACTGACGCACAAGGTGCGTGCCAAATGAAGGATCCAAGGACATTTGCCTCACTCAGTACCTAAAACTTAACTCTTTTTCAAAGTCAAAACTGGGTTCTATTTCAGGTTGATCCAAGAAAGGAAGAACATGGATAAGTGTTTGTTTTTTCTACTTTTGCTCTCCCTTGTTATTCTAAACATTTGTATTCATGTTACACGTCAGAAACTTGATTAATATAACAAAAAAACTTTTATCTTTCAATTCCCTCGATACTTTACTAATATAAAGAATAATATAAGGTGCCACATATCCATAAGAGACCACTCTTCCATGCAGATAGCCTCCCATCAAAGGGCAGCTTGAAGTGTGAGTCTGACACTTTAGAGGGCGATCTTTGAGATACAGTGCCAATGCAAGAGGGTTTCCAGTTGCTTTCTTCCAACATATTTTGAAAACTTCTAGAGCTAATGTTTTGAGCTTCCATTAATATTTTCATAATTGAGTGGGAATTCTATCTTCTGTACATGCAAACTTTATAACACATGATGCAGGATCATCGAGCTCTGGCAATAAAATAATATGCACAAAAACCAAATGAGGGCTGAATGGGATAAAAACCATGGTGCATTAGTTAGAAAATTAGGAGAGATGAATTCGGGGCAAAGATATGCTTTTAATCTCTATTAGTAATTGAAATGCCATGGGAACAATGAGCCACAAACACTAAATTCCTGAGGCACTTGAGATTGATTTCAGCTGACGCTTTGAATTCGGCCAAGACAATTGAAGGCCGTATTCTTGGTATTGATGAGTCTGAACAACTCCTTATAAATGTTGTAATGTGGATGATCAACACTGTTTTATTGAATTTTTATCCATAATTATTATTATTGTCAAATAGTTTGGTTAATTTATGTAATTAATTTGAGTATTTTTATTGTGTAGGTTTTACCATAAAAGAAGAATGTTTGNTGTACTATTTTTCTCCCATTAATCCAAAATACTTACTTACCAAAAAAAAAAAAAAAAAAAAAAGAAGAAGTATAACTTATGAGTTTGGTAATTTGTCACTATTATTTGGTGATCATCATTCACCATCTTCAATTCTCATCTTCGAGTTATGTCTTCATTCGGGTCCTTATTCAATGAATCCCTGACTGCTTTGTTGTTCACCGTTTTCATCATGGTGATCGAAAGGTTGAATCCTATTGATTCCTATGTTAGAGAAGATTTTCTAGATTTTGTTTACTTATTCATGAAATAGTGGTTTCTGATTTCGTGCACGAGGGCCTCCATTCCAGCCCTCTTGGTTCTGTTGGCCTTGTGGCAAATTTAAGGGTATCACATGACCTGGAGTGCTTGTTCAAAGCATTTTGTGGTCAAGGTTTGAATTTCTCTTTCCAACAATTTATAATGTTAGAAGAAATTTCTATTATCTGTTTTAATGGAAAAAAATTATTTCACCTCAGAGTTTCAATCTAAAATATTCATAGAGGGAAAAGAACTTTAGAGTAATTTGGAAGGCTCATCTACAAACCCCGCTAAAATAAAGGAACTTAATCAGTAGGAGAGTAAGAATGCTCATATTTTGTCATAGTTGTTGGGATCTACTAAATCACATATGGTAAATAATATTCAATACTTCACAACTACTACAGAAATGTGAAACTATCTCCAACACATCTATAATCGAGAAAATAATGCTAAGAAATTTCAATTGGAATGAGAAATTGCAAACTTCAAACAATGTGATCTTTTTGTCGAACATTTTTACGCTGCATTCTTTAATTTATGGGACAAATATATTGGAATTGTGTATTTTGAAGTTCATAAGGAGGCAATTGTGGCACTATAACAAATTCACACGGAAAGTTTAAGAGATCTACTTACGATGAAATTGATATCTAAATTTCAGCATGCTCACTTTAGT
The DNA here is from genome assembly GCA_025585075.1 of Nepenthes mirabilis. Classification (NCBI taxonomy): domain Eukaryota; kingdom Viridiplantae; phylum Streptophyta; class Magnoliopsida; order Caryophyllales; family Nepenthaceae; genus Nepenthes; species Nepenthes mirabilis. The sequence goes on along the minus strand of JAODPA010118195.1, from coordinate 9,618 downwards.
CTCATTTATCACAATCCTATTCCATCTTTTAATGTTAGGAGATTTTCTTCAAGAAGAGCAATGCTTGGAAGCTCAGATTAGCATTACATAAAATATGACACCTTCCGAGCTGATTAACTTGACATATGCTGCTCAGAGATAAAAAGTTCAAATCTCAAATCCAATGCTATAGCTATAAGGAGTAAGGATATGTTACAAGGAATTGCAGTAAGAAATTCTATAATTATAACAAAAAGGAAGGGCACACTATTAAAAATTATGGCATTTGACCTCAAAATAGACAAGCTCGGACATTTCACACCGGTGCCCATTCTACTTAGGTAGTGTGTCGGCCCCTCCAATTTAGACATCTACTATTCCTTCACCTTCTCTCTTCCGATATGGTATAACAAATGATAGTCTCTAATTTCTTTGTTCTCATACTACAAGGTAAGCAAAAATTACCTATTTCTTCTTGGTTATTTAAGTCAACGGTATCAAATCATATGACTAGTAATACAAATGCTTTACATAAGTATGGAGGTAAACAATATATTTAAGTAGCCAATGGAAATTCACTTCCCATCACAACAGTTGGAAATCTAGGATACACCATCATCAACATTTTTCCATATCTAGAATTATCTACAAGTTTGATTTCTGTTAGACAATTGGTTGATAATAATTGTGATATTCCTTTTGATCGTAATATTTGTCTAATGTAGGATTAAGCGCCAAGAAAGGTAATTATGAAAAGGTCTAAAATGGGGCATTTATTCTCTCCAATTTTCTATTCATACTCTTATTTCTTTTGCTAGTATAACTATCACTAATAATAATAATGCATGGCATAAAAGATTGGGACACCCAAATTTTAACATTTTGAATTATCTTATGAGATATAAAAATTTAGATAATAAATATTCACTTTTTTTATGAGCCAAGTGAATAAACCTCTTGTAAACGTGGTAAAAGTAAGACTTTACCTTTCCCTTTACACGATAGTCGCGAGTTCACAAGTTTTAAGATTGTTAATACTAATGTATGGGGTATGAGTTCAATTATTTCTCATACTAACTACAAGAACTTTGTGACATTCATTGATGTCTATAATCGTTTCACTTGAGTACACTTTCTTTACTCTAAAGATGATGTATTTTTGGTATTTCAAACCTTTGTTGCTTCTATCGAAACATAATTCTTAATATGTATTAAAATCTTACATTCAAACTCTATGGGGAAATATATGTCCAAAGCCTTTCGGGATTATCTAAGCACAAAAGGTATTCTATCTCAATATTTTTATCCTTATACTCCCTAGCAAAATAGGGTTGTCAAATATAAAAACCATTATCTTCAAAATATTGTTCGTACCTAATTAATTGAATCATCTATACCTCCTAACTTTTAGGTAGAAGTTTTATCTATATCAATGCATCTAATTAATCGCTTATCCTTATGAATCTTACATTACAATTCTCTATAATGTCATTTGTTTAGAATTTCACCCGACTATTATTCTTTGTATACATTTAGTTGCATCTATTTTATCCATTTACCTTTAGTTGAATGTCACAAACTTACACCTCAAGCTGCTAAGTGCGTATTTCTTAGCTATAGCAATACATACAAAAGGTTTGTTTTGATTCCAATGCCAACAAGTTTCGTATTTATTGCCATGTTATCTTCTTTAAAAACCCATCTTACTTTCAGTCTCGTATCATACACATCCATTTCCGCCATTCTTCTGACTTTTAATGACCATCACTATTCAAATCATTGATTTAAACCTGGACTTGTATATTAGAAATGTCTTCTACATCCTTTTCTCAATCTAGAACCAATGTCTGACTACATTGCACTTTCACCTCAACATTCCACTTGGATAACTTGTCTTCCCGATAGGTATTATTTTTCTTATACAACTCACCAGGCAACTTTGAATACTACTATTATATTATACCGTCATTTTACTCTCAGATTTCTACTCAAAAGAGTTGGCAACAAATTACACAAGAGCTTCAAGCTCTTCAAGACAACATACTTGGGAAGGTGTGCAGTGTACCATTCAAATCAAACTTATTAGATGCAAATGGGTATATACAATTAAACCATGGCTTGATGGCTCTATCAATAGATATAAAGTTCATTTGGTAGCACTTGGTATTCGCCAAGAATACAATCTCAATTGTGAAAGAAACTTTATGCTAGCGGCCAAATTGACTATCGTGTATACTGTTGTGGCCATTGTTATTTCAAAAGAATGGCCACTTCGATACATAGATGAAAAAACACATTCATACAGGGGGATTTAAAGGAAGAAGTTTACATGACTTCACCTCCCGGCATATTCATTCATTACTTCTTTAAAGTATATAAGTTAAGCCATTCATTAGATAATTTACAGCAGGCATTACAAGCATGATTTGAAAATTTTCGTTCGATCAGAGTTCATATGATTCTTCCCTTTTTCTTTGCAAAGCCTCTACTAGAATTGTTATATTTCTCCTTTATGTGGATGATATTGTTATAATTGTATCTAACCCTCAATTAATCAAGCATTTGCAACATCACCTAGAGACTTCATTTAGATGAAAGATCATGGTTTGCTGTAGTAATTCATGGTTTGAATTACTTAATGATTATTCGACTTGATATCGCTTTTGCAGTCCAACGAATAAGTTAGATTATATAGATACTTCGACACTCACACTTTGCAACAGTGAAATGGATCATTCATAAACTAAAAGGTACTTCAGGTTAAAGACCACTTTTTTAAACTAAGAATTCTCTCTAATTATAAGAATTCAGTGACACTGATTTGGCGGGTTGTACCAATACTCGTCATTCCATTACTAGCTGGTGCATATTTATTTATAATGCTCTCATTTCTTGAAATAGTAAAAGCAAGCTTAGGTATCAAAATCCTTAATTGAGTTAGAATATCGTGTTATGTCTTCATCTTGCTTGGAAATTGTTTGGTTATAGGACTTATAGAAGAACTTAACACTCCTCAACTTAATCCAACCACCATTCATGCTAACAACACTAGTACTATTCAAATTATCATCAATCCCATCTTTCATGAATGCACAAAGTATATTAATGTCGATTGTCATTATATCCGTACAACATTTGATCAACATATGATCACTCTTCCTCATATCTCTACTAATTTTCAAACAGCAAACATTTTTACTTAAACTCTCTCGCGCTAGCAACATCAATTCATAGTTGACAAATTGACACTGGCTAGCATCAATCTACAAGGAAATATCAGGCAAATATAACAAACATTATTCTTTTGGTTTTGTAAGATATCCTTATTTATATATTGTATATATTTACCTTTATTAGGCTATTCTAATTTATTGTAATTAATAACAATTATTATAATTAGAGTTATAATTTAAAAAGGTGTAAGATTTTAATCTACTATACTCAGAGAAAGAAATATTGAATTTAATGAGAAGAAATTCTCAATTGAGAGACATTTCAACCAATTCTTACAGAATATACCTGCCTGTACATGAGTATCTCAACAAAACAAGATTTTGGCAACTATCCCAATTTTTGGAAGCATCTTAGTTCCTTTCCCCACTACTCCATATCATGGCATAACCTACTAATTAAGAAAATTTCACACAACAACTTACATGATGAAGTATTATAAAGGGGTGATATGTCCTCATAATAACAATCAGGCCATAAAGACAAATTTACTCATCTACAGGCTATACCAACTTTATTATCAAAAGATGCTTAATGGAAGATTTCTCACCTTTCATAAACGATAATGATAAGCTAGGATTGGCACCAGCATCAGGAAAAATTAGTGGTTCAAGAGAATTTGAAGAAGCTTGATGCAGCAATAATTGATTTTGGGAAGAAACAAAATGACCTGATGCATCTTCTCCTCCTACCCGAACTCTTAGGCTGAAAATATGAATGGTACATTTATCACTAGAGACAGCTAACCACTGAGCATTTGGTGAGAAAGCAATGCCATATATATCAGCTTTTTCTGTTCCTCTACGAACCTGGGGGAACAGAATGAACTTTAAGATATTGTAGATGGACTTAGGCCATCAGCAAAGTCTTACAGGTGCACACAAGAGGCAAGACATTATCATGCAAAAACAGCATAATTGGAGGCCAGTGGAGTCATAAAACTAATGCTAGTGATCATGATATCCACAAACAACTTAATAGAACAGTATCAACATCATATGCAATAGAACAGTATCAACACCATATGCAATAGAACAGTATCAACATCGTATGCAAACTAGGGTAGAGAACAATGCTCCATAAAATGGACTGGCATTCACTGTACATTTTTTTCCCAAGAAACCATTCTCCAAAATGTTCAAGGGCATAATTATCTATAAAAGAGAGAGAGATATGTTTCCTGAACTCTGAGATGATGCAGTAAATAACTGTATTGAGAAAAAAATGAAAAAAATAAGGTTTGAACATGTTTTCATCACAAAAGAAAACAAGGGTTCTAATTTTACTGAAAAAGCAACGATGTACTTTTTGGGTCAGATAGCCTCACACTGACGGTGTAAGATTCTAGGTTACACTTTCTTCTATAGGAAAAAATAATAGGTCAGAAAGACGAAAATAAAGACACAAAATAATGATATGACAAAACTATGTACTTCCATGCTTCCAAATAAAATAAAGGAATGTTGACCAATATCTATTCTACCCTTTTTCTTTTTCTTTGATGTCAATTCTACTTATATATCTACTGGTTTTTGGTTTGTGCTAATAGAGTTCTCTAAAATCCAACCACGTGACATGGGGTGCATTAGTGATGCATATCAATAAGTGCAGGTATATGTTCATCCTAATACAGGCAAGCTACACTTTAAATAAAGTCATATAATTCCAGATTTCTCTACAGGTAGATTCCACACTTCCCTACAGGTAAAGTCATACAATCTGTGCTCCTCAATATTAAGATTTAAAGGACCATACATGCTACTTTCCCTCCTAAGGATTTCCCAGAAATTGAAAGATACTGCAAAATTTCTAGAAGAATCGTTCTGGCTTGATGTGTTGGCCTTGGTATCAAGGATTTGATCCTATGAGTAACTGCTCTAATTAAACGCTATGTGCTATTTCATAAAAGAGGGACACCTTGTGTATTAGAAGAGGTGTAAAAATAAGCCAAGCCAGGCAAGGTTTGACATGTTCAGATCCTGTTTAATTAACTTAAATTTCAGTTTGAATTTGAACTAAGCTTTTATTTGAGATCTCTACTACCTTTGTTCAAGCTTATACATTGAATGATGGAAAGAGCTTGCCGTATGCAAGTTCACTCATTTATCTATGAATCACTGAATATAAGGTTTACAATAACGAACTGTTTATTTATTGAGTTAAAATCACAATAGAAATGAATATTTAACTAAATAAATGATCCTAATTAAGCTTCAAGTGCCCTAAACAGTTTGCAATTAATTTGCCAAATATCTCAGTCAACCTACTTAACATATAACTCTTAAAGAAAACCTATTTTAATAGTGAATAAGCCTAAAATGAGTAGCTAGAAAGACACAAAAAATCAAAGAAGTCTAACAAGGAACTAGAGAATGTAAACAAGTTAGACCAGCTTATTTAATGCTGGCTTATTTCCTAAATCAACCTAAATCCTGTGATTAGACCAGTTTATTCAGTTTTGATAGACAAAGGCAACAAGCACTAATTTAGCTTGTCACAAGCAGTTCACCTAGAGTTCTGGTCCCCTTAAAGACATAGGATTAGATGGCTACACACTTATCATCCAACCGAATATATATTATTTGCGGAATGCTAAGCTACACAAACTGAGAGTACTGCGATCCACAGTATACCTGGTTGGCTAATGTAAATATTACATCCCAACACGAAATAACACAACTCTTACCTATTCATGTACAGAATTTGTGCATCAACCAAGATCAGAAAAGAGAAACCTAACATATTGGATTTTGTTATCCTAACCCTACAGAGGAATGAACCTAGTTCCATCAAGTCTCCACAATTTTAATGTGTAAAGAACATTTGAGTGTGTGGTCAACATGAAACTTTTGAGTATGTGAACTAGTTTCAAGCACCGCAAAAATGTGTGTATGCAGCATATGCATTCATTCACAAGTACAATACCTCTTGTAAGCAAGTTCCATCCATTGTATTAAAAATTCTTATTAGGGTGCCTTTTGTACTAGCAGTTGCAAGAAGCATCCCATCCATTGTCAACGTAATGAATGCTATGTGGGAGTCATGTGCCTGAATGATCTTTGTCAAATTGAGTCCAAAATGTTCAATCCGAACCTCTCCTCTGCGCCGGCCTGGGCAAATCAAGACAGATGTATTCATCTGTTGTGAAAGGCAACAAAGTCCTCTGGGATTGGACAGTGTCTCAATCTGATGGAGTAACTTCAGATCCATAAAATTAAAAACATAAATCTTGTGCTCCAAAACGACAACAATGCGATCCCTTCTTAACTTAACTGCACGAATGTCTGATCTGAATGAAAATTCACCAATGCACCGACTTTGATGATCATCCCAGATCACGACTTTATTAGGAGAATATTGGGAATTAGCTCCACCACCAACAAGTGCTAAAATATTGCAACGAAAAAGCATCTCCACTATTCCAAACTCCCCAACTTTCATATCTCTTCTGAGAGTTTCCTTAAAAGGATCACAACTATAAATACGAAAACCACGGCTAGTAGCCGCAGCAAAACAACTGTAATCCTGATTCCAGGACACATTTAGTAACTCAGTGTCATCAAGATCAGTAATGTCAAACACAGAATGGCTAAAAGGACCAGAATTTGAAGTATTTGCAAGCTCATATGTACCAAAAGTCGATGCTGAGACCAATCCTGGAGATGCTGAAAAAGTTGAACTCATTGGCTCGAAAGAATGCTAGGTTATCACAATGTCCATTGAAGACCCAGATGCTGAAAGAAAGAAACCAAATGTTTCTTTAATGCAGTAAATAAAAGTTTTTAAGTAAATATTCAAAACACAGACCAACATCTGTACAAGTTAACTACATTTAAACAAAAACATTATCACAGTTTTAGCAAATGGATTAGAGCAAGCAAATAAACTGGAGATAGAAGCTGGAGAATGATAATAGAGTATGACAATGGCTTGTCCTTTCAGAAGATCAGGTATAATATAACAGAGCTAATGCTTCCGAAATAATAATCAGTCTTCAATCTTAAAAATTCATGTCAGTTGCCTCTTCGTGGATGTTATCACTAATCCATCCAGAGGGGGTTGATGGGAATGGAGAAGACAAAAGTGGAAGGTAATAGCACACTTTGATCGGTTCATCTTCCCTTGAAAGGACAAATCTTACTTGAAAGGGATCGATCAAATAGGAAGAGTCTAAGGAAATAGGGAAACAAAAAACAGTAGCCAACAGAGGCTCTTTCTTATATTTATCAGGTAACAAGGGTTGTAAGCTTCTTGATGTTATTGAACCGTTACAGCAAGACATGACCTAGATTTCTCGATTTCAAAAAAAAAAAAAAGCCAATATCAGGAAAATAAAAATATCCCAGATAATTATGCCAACTCAAAGTTTATAAGTTACCTCCCAGAGTTTAAAATAAATATAAAACTACATCGCACATTTGAAGGAAATTGAGAGGAATTTAAAATGCAACCTTCAGCCATACGTAAATTTTTTAAAAGAAATTTGAATAGTAATCTTTGTCTCAACATAACATTGAGTTAATTCAAAGAAAAAATGTAGAAATACGCAGCTAGACTTAGCAAGCATAGGAATCTCAACGAAAGGGATCAAAGATGAACGTTAAGAAACGTTCAGATTCAATGCCACTGTGATGACAAATGTGTAGCTAAAAACACAAGATCTGCCACCCTCGGATATAAATGTCATGTCTGATGCAAGTACATTAAAATACTCCACCTTTTTCTAAAATATTTGGAGGAAAGAACTTGGGTCTTTAGGTGTTAGCTTGTTAGCTTCTTGCCCAACACGGACACTTCGAGCAATTCGTTGATACTGGGTCGTATCAAGGTCAATGCAATTTTGTATTATTGACCCAAATTGGGATATCGGTCAACAGAACACAGTGAACAATTTCCCAATTGTCACTGAGCTGGTGCAAGCAGAGAAGCAAATGGCAGATTTTCCTCTAAGCTGTGAGCCACAACACATTAATTTGTGAAGTTGAGAGCAACATTTCAGGTTGATATTTCGCTGGAAACTGTGATGAAGGACTCTGGAAATTGGTAATCGAGAAGGAGCGCAGATAGAGAGGAAAACGAAACAGGGGAGTGAAAAAATAATCTAACTCACGAGAAATTCTCAAATCCTCAACTCAAATAAAGCTAAATCTGAATCATATATACCTAATCAAAATAGGAATTGATGAATCCAAGTCCTAACTACAACAAATAGCCGCATCTATAAAGTTCACCAAAACCGATTAATTTCCTCAAATTTACGGGAAATTCAGTCTACTTTACTTGATTCGCGATTAGCTGAATATTCCTAGGATTTGGCTTCTCCATGTTCATGAAATCACCTGATTCGTGTTCCCAAGAGTGATTGGCGGCGCCCAATTTATCCCCCCATCTACGAAGGGTCGTTCTGGCCGTGAAATGGTTCTCCTATTTTGCTTCTCTTTTATTTCTCTTTCTTTCGGTTGTGTGATTCTTCCGTATCAATCTCCCTTGCTTAGCTAGAATTCATCCTAATCGAACTCCAGATTCATTTTGCAGGTTGTCATACCGATCCTTGTGACAAGACGTAAATATGAGATATTTTGTTAACATATTTAAATTATATAAATTTAAACGCCTAATTAGTATATTATAATGATATCTTTAGAGACATAATTACGCTACAATTATTTTGAATAAAAAGGCTAAATAATTTGAGGATTATTTAGCAATAATACGATATCCCATATTTTAGAATTGAATAAATTATTAGGATTAAATTGAATATATCTAATTAAACAATTAGTTCAGGTTTTGGTTTATATTGTTTGGGCATGATTATGTAACAATTTGATGTTAAGATTAATGCTTAATTACCTCCTAATTGAGGATAAGGGAACTAAAATGAGATTAAGAAGAAGACTAAACCTTATTTTATAAACCCTCCAAATTGTATACAGATTTGAACTTAATTGAGCAATTTATTCAATTCTAATATAAGATTAATCTTTTATGTTTGTCTAATTAACAGACCAAGTGTAAAAAATTTTATGGAAGGCAATTAATTCGAGATTAAAATTAAGCTTTGGCTCATTGTTAATGATAAAATGTTATAAGATCCTGCTTTAAATTCATAACTCAAAATTACAATGTTAGACACTAATTTAACTAATTAAAAGGTTCCAACACAAGTCAAAAGTAGCTCAAGTTAGCGGATTCGGGGGGCGTCCTTCTCATCATCTAAACCGTCGGATGTAAAATCCGACGATCCACACGTTTTGAATGGATATTATAATATGCACCGTTCGATTTTAAATTTAATCATCCAAAACACGTAATCGTCGAATTTTATATCCGACGGCCCAAATGTGGAGAATAATGGTCCTTCTCCACATGGGAGAAGGACGCCCCCTCAATCCCAAGTTAGCTACC
>JAODPA010118184.1:0-18498 GCA_025585075.1 Nepenthes mirabilis | reverse complement strand
ATCAAGAATAAAATAATGAATCAACCCACTAAATGAAATAATTTTTTTTTGAGATAATCAACTTTCCTTTTAATTTTTCTTAATATCATTTGTTTATTCTTGCGCTTCAGTTGCTTGCTTTTTCGATTTGTTCCATTGTCCCTCTACCCTGAAATCAGAGGTTGCAAATGTTCTTCATTTCTTAGTTCATTGACATAACATTTGACCCATCTTTTATGCTTTTTATATCTGCTGAAGTATGTTTAACTTTGATTATTTTGATTCCTACCTTGATGTTATGCCTTGCCCCTTTTTATGGTGGAACAAGAAAATCACTAACCATAGGAAGTTTTTTTCCCATGTTTAGAGAGCAAGTATGACGATTTTTTTTTTTTAAATTTCGGAAGTATAATGAAGAAAAATAGATCAGCCACTATGCTCAAGGACCTAACAACTAAAAGGCTTTCCTAATATAAATAGAAGCTGAAAATCTATGAAGTGCCTACAAAAAAAAACAACTGATGTAAATATTTAATTAAAAACAATAACTCAATTGTACATGTAGAGAGAAGAGATGTCATTGTATGAATTGAATTATCTATATAATCCATGTCTCATTGAGTCAAGAAAAGCATCGTCAATGAATGGGTTGGATAGAATGATTCTTTGTCTCCCTTCGTCTTTGTCATGAGTTGATTCTTTCAATCACTCTGAATATGCTAGATAATGTTTTGTGGTTTTCTTCAAGTTTCTCCTGGCTGCTTCTTTTATAGTAGGTGTCTTTAATCCGATTATGTTTGCCTACTGGTGCACTAATTGGTCTTTGTATTGTGTGATAGTTCACTTAAAATGCTCTTAGTCTTTTATGCATTTAACTTTCTTTAGGTGACTTCAACTTTCTCTTTTATACGATCACAACAAATATCTCTCTTTTGTGACAAGTTTAAGATGATTCGGCCATCAGGGTTGTTATTTGGCTGCGATTTGAGTGAGGATTCGGGGGATGGATGTGGCCTTGACGATTGGGACTGAGCTGTTTCTAATATGACGAGTTTTTCTGACTGAGAAGATATGTTCTAATTATTTTTTATTTTAATGTTAGCAATTTAACTAATTGGACGTGAATTTTTCTACTGATACTATAATTTTTATGTATAACTCACTCTATATATACACAGGATTTAAATATATGCCACATCATCAGTAGTTCTAACACAAGTCAAGAAACCATATAATATCAAAATTAATTAAGAAAAAGATGTCATTTATACTCTAATTACGAAAGCAGAAATTATCCATGACCCATAATCCCTTGAGTGATGAGGGTAATGAATATAAGGAGAAGGTGAAATTGAATCGTAATTTGTGCAATGAGGAAACCGGAACTGAGATCGGAGTTGAGGGTGGGGGCCGGTGTTTGTTGCATAATGAAGAGACGACTCTTCATTGGATTGGGAAAGATGCAAGGGATGGCGGCAAAGAGGTGGTGAAGGCTGCATTTGTTGGGCATGTGCAGCCTCGACAGCCTTGTCACGGGGCTGCAGTTTGTTGGGAGAGGTTTTTACATATGACATCTCTGAGGGTTCTGTTGGTTGAAAGTGATGATTCTACATATGTTGTCGCAGCATTGCTTCAAAATTGCCGTTATGAAGGTTATTAACTTCGTATCTCAGTCTTAACCATGTAATATTTAGTAACACTATGTCTATGTATGACCAGACACTTGTTTTGTCTCATTGGTTTTGACCATGATGCAAGGCTATTACGCACCTAAATCTAATTTTCTAATTTAAACATTGTTAAAATACAGTTTATTATTATAAGAGAATTTGATGTTGTTGGATTTTCTAGTGTGGTTCTGACTAATCTCTATAGTTGAAGTCATGCGCTTAAAGACAGAGAGGTTAGAGATTCAGAAAGGGGTAGCAAGGAAGAAGAAGGGAAGAAGTTATTTGATGAGGACTAACTGAGCAATGTAAAAAGAGTAAGTGGAAAAGGTGGAAATGAGTAAGGCAGGCTACTTCTAGTAGAATCACATGGGATGTTCAAAAGCAGGGAAAAGGAAGTAGGCGACATGGGAACAGATAGGCCAAGTAATCGAGCTGATCTAAGCTGTCCGTCTCAGATGATCAGGACCGTCCATTTTTGGCATGTTAGGCATGTAGAAAGCCTCACATGGGACAATCATCATCCTTTATTTTCCAGTTCAGCACCTTCTAACTTCTAGTTGAGTTTATGTTAGAAAAAGAATATACTCTGTTGGAGAAAAGAGGTAGTTACTTTGAAAGAAAGATATATTAGCTGAAACCTTGTAAATTTGGGGGATATGAATGAAATTAAATGTGGAACTTTTCTTTGGAGATCATCCCTTCTCAAATTGAGGATTCTCTCTTCTTCTTCTACATTTTTTGGTTGCCTCCATTATTGAAAAAACTTGTAGTTCCAAATCTCCATAAAAAATATCACAGAGATAGTATAGAAAAAAAAAAAAAAAAAAAGCACATAGCAACTTTGGTATCACAGAGATAGTATAGAAAAAAAAAAAAAAAAAAAGCACATAGCAACTTTGGTATCAAAGATGATTTCAATGGCCAAAGGGACATGGTTCCATCAATTGGCTGAGGCAATTGCAGCAGGAGCCCAAAGAATGGACACCCATGAACAAAGCATCGCCGGATTGACCAAGAGAGTGCAGCATGTGTTTAACCAGCATTACGCAGTGCTGGTTGTTCTACCCCTACCCCCACCGGTTTTAAGGAAGCAACCTGAGGAAGCCAGATTCCATGTAAACCGGCATGTGAGGATACACTTCCCTTGGTTTGAGGGTGAGAACCCGAATGGATGGATATTCAAAGCAAGGTAATTCTTCAAGATCCACCAGATGCTAGAGGCTCAAAAGATATTATTAGCCTCTTTCTAGGTTGATTGAGAGGCCTTAATTTGGTTCCAGGGAGTTAGAGAGGCTGAAGAGTTCATAGATTAGGAGACTTTTACGCAATTTGTGCTCATTTGTTTTAGACGACTGGCCTGTGACTACCTAATGGAACAGCTCCAAAAACATTGACAAAACACTAAAGTGGCCAAATATAAGACTCAGTTTGAGTCAATTACTAGTCGACTGAGGAATGTCAATGCTCAAGTTAACTAAGCTGTTTTTTAAGGTGGACTGAAGGACGAGATCAAGTTTCCGGTGAAATTACTCAATCCCATAACTTGCACCAAGCATTTGGGATGGCTAGAATCAAGATGGAGTTTACTCAAGTTAAAAGAAGGTGAATTGGGATTAGACATCCTCATTCAAAGGAGCGACTCATCACTCCCCGTCTGGGGCAATAGGCTTGGCTTGAGCCACTACCAGACCGGAGATGTTGGTCCATAGGATCACCCTAGTGCTGATGAAGGAACGCAAAGAAAAAGGATTGTGTTACCGTTGTGATACAAAGTGAAACCTGAGGCACCACTGCTCTGTTCCAAAACTTTTTGTGGTTGAGGTCATTGAACCAACTGAAGCCAAGAGCCCAGCTCTGAGCCAGGAACAGATGACTCCCCTCCTCAAGAAGCTAAGCTCATTGAGGCTCAATTGGCAGAGATTTCTCTACACGCCATCATCAGAACCTCCCATACGAAGACCATGCGAGTCAAAGGGAGAGTGAATGGGGTCTCTGTGGTAGTATTAATTGATTCAGGCAGCACTCACAATTTCATCGACCCAAGTTTGATCAAAAGTGTTGGAATAGAAGTTAGGATTGACACTCCAATGGAGGTCCAAATAACCAATGGGGAGCTAATCAAAAGTGAAGGTGGTTGTTTTTGGTGTCAATATGCAAATCCAAGGTATTAATATCTTGGCAGATTTTTTGATTTTGATCCTGGGAGGTTGTGACGCCATTTTGGGCATTTAATGGCTTTCTACTTTGGGGCTCATCTTCTGGGATTTCACAGAACTACAAATGGGATTTCTCTAGGAGTGATAAGGAGGCAACCCTGTGAAGGTTAAAAACCACCAATAACACGGTGGTAGAAGGAGGTAGTTGGTAGGGGAGTTCCACTGTTGAAAGCAAGGGAGTGGTTCTTAAGTTGCTGGACAACACTGTGGAGATAATATTCCTACTAATATTCAGAGTTTAATTGCTAAATTTCCAAGGATATTTGAAGAACCTAAGGACTTACCTCCATTTAGAGGCCATTAACATCAAATAGTAGTGAAGGACGGTTCTAGACTGATATTGGTATGTCCATATCGATATCCTTATTACGAGAAAAGGGAGATAGAAAAGTCAGAGTGGGAGTTGTTGGGGTCTAGATTGATTCGTCATAGTTGGAGCCCCTATTACTCACCAGCCCTATTAGCTCGGAAGACCGACGAAAGTTGGGGGATGTGTGTCAATTATTGTGGACTCAATCAGTAGATAGTCAAATATAAGTATCTGATTCCAATGATAGACGAGCTACTTGATGAACTCTGTGGTTCAACGGTGTTTTCTAAACTAGATTTTTGGCCCAGGTATCATCAAATTTGGATGAAAGAGGGAGGCATTCTGAAGATTGCATTTCAGACCCATGAAGGCCACTACGAGTTTTTGTTAATGCCCTTTAGGCTAACAGATGCACTTGACATCTTCCAAGGGTTGATGAACAATATTTTTCATCACTTCTTTTGAAAGTTTGTTCTAGTTTTTTCTAATGATGTACTAATTTACAACCCAACTTTGAATGACCATGAGGAACAATTGGGGAAAATCTCACAGAACCTAGAGGAGAACCAGCTTTACGCTAAGCTGAGTATTGGTTTGGGTGCAGTGAAATCAAGTATTTGGGGCATCTCATCTCTAAGCAAGAAGTAAGGGCCAGCCTATCAAAAATCGAGGCTATATTAAACTGGAGTTTTCTGACTACTCTTAAATTCTTAAGTGGTTTCTTAGGCCTAATCGAATACTATGGAAGTTCATCAAGGGTTATGGTCGGATAGCAGCACCCCTCACTACCTTATGAAAAATCTGTTTGAATGGTTAGAATAATCTAAAGCGGCGTTTCAAAGACTTAAGGAATCTGTGGCAATGCTCCTAATGTTGGCCTTACTCAACTTCACAAAACAATTCTTAATTAAATGTGATGCTTTTGGAGTGGGAATAGGGGCAGTCCTCATGTGGGATCATCGACCTATTGCATTCCTTAGGCACTCAAGGGAAAATCCTTGTATCTATGAACCTATGAAAAGGAGTTGTTGTCCTTAGTCATTATGGTAAAAAAATGGTGTCTGTATCTATTAGGGCAATCCTTTGTAGTTGAAGCAGACCAGTATAGTCTAAAATTCTTATAGGAGCAAAAGGTAGGAACCTCCACACAGCATAAATGAGTTTTAAAGATATTAGGGTACGATTTCGTGATTGAATACAAGAGGGGAACAAAGAACAAGGCAGCTGATGCCCTTTCTAGAAAATGTGAGGAGCCAGCAATTATGGTGATGTTTTATTTGAATGCTGAGTGGGTTGACGAATTGAAGGGTTCCCATCAGTCAGATACATAATTAATAGCCCTCGTTCAACAGTTGCAGCAAGGTATTTTTCCCCTCTAATTCCCACTCTTTGCAAAATGGAATTGTTTACAAAAGGGAAACTTTTCTAGGAAAAATGATCGTTTTAAACGAAAGGTTTTTGAATGGGTGCATTGTATCCCCATAGAGGGACATTTTAATTACAAAAAGAGCTCAACCATGCAAAGGCTGATTTTTACTAGAAGGCTATGAGAAGGAAACTTAGGAAATTCATCAGAGAATGCCCCACATGTCAACAAACAAAATTGACCTAGAAAAACCATATAGGCTTTTATAGTCACTTCCCATACCTCTCAGAACTTAGACTGACATATCCATGAACTTTATTGAGGGTCTAACTACTTCCCACTGCGACAATTGCATATTAGTTGTGGTTGCTAGATTCACTAAATGCAGCCATTTCATTCCTTTAACCCACCCCTGTACAGCTTCTAAAATAACTTGTCTCTTCTTAAACCACATTATAAAACTACATAGGTATTCCAAGACTTTAGTTAGTGATAGAGACCCAACTTTCACCTGTTCTTTTTTTTTAGTGCAGAGAACCAAGTTGGCCTACAGCCCAACTTATAATCCGCAATCGGACAACCAGACAAAAGTGGTTAACAAATGCCTCGAACAGTACCTAATGTGTTACTTGGAAGACAAACCCAAGTTGTGGTCTCAGTGGATAGCCATGGCCGAGTGGTCATATAACACTAGTCACCACTAGTTGATAGGAATGATACCTTTTCAGGCATATGAGGTGCCACCACCCAAACTAACTGGCTATGTCAAGGGGACTGCTAGGAATGCTGCCGTGGAGGAACGGAAGACTAGGGATCAAATCTTAACACTATTGAAGGAAAGCTTGGTTACGGTCCAGGAAATGATGAAAACTCAATTTGATTGGCACAAGATCGAAACAGAGTTCCAGATCAAGGACTTGGTGTATCTCCACCTGCAACCATTCTGTAAAAAATCAATAGCCTTTCATAAAAATTTAAAATTGGCACCAATATTTTTTGTTCCATACTAGGGCTCAAGTGACCATCAGCCCTTTCTTTCCACCACTTGACAAGGAAGGAGAGTTGCTTTCAGAGCATGAGCAAGTAGTCAGCCCACACATCTGGAAATTGGGCAGCCATGAAGTGAATGAAGTATTGGTGAAATGGGTAGGAGCTCTGGAAGAAATTAACACATGGGAGCCACTATACACCCTTCAATCTCAGTACCTGCACCTTGTGGGCAAGTTGTTGTAAAGGGGGGAGTTTTGTCTTGCACTTAAAGACAGAGAGGGTGAAGATTTAGAAAGGGGTAAGATGAGGATTAACTTAGTAGGGTAAAAAGGGTAAGTAGAAAAAGTGTTAAATGAGTAAGGTCGGCTACTTCCTGCAGAATCACGTGGGATATGCAGAAGCAAGGAAAAAGAAGTAGGCAATGTGGAGACAGATAGGCCAAATAATCAAGCTGATCTGGGCCATTCATCTTAGATGATCAGGGCCGTACATTCTTGGCATGCCAGGCATGTAGGAACCCTCAAATGGAGAGCATTTGACAATCATCATCTTCATTTATTTTTCATTTCAGCACCTTCTAACTTTTAGTTGAGTTTTTGTTAGAAAAAACAAATATTTTGTTAAAGAAAGGAGGCAGCTAGTTGGAAAAAAGGATATATTAGTTGAAGCCTTGTAATTTGGGGGATATTAATGAAATTACATGTGGAACTTTGCTCTGGACACCATCCCTTCTTGAATTGGTAATTCTCTCTTCTTCTATATTTTCTGGTTGCTGCCATTATTGAAAAAATTGGTAGCCCCAAGTTCACAAAAAATATTACTAGTACAGAAAAAAAAAAGCACATAGCAGTTGAAGATATCTCCTATAATTGGCATGCTTGTATACAAGGTTTCAATAAGTTATAATTTATCTTTTTAATGTTCTCTTTGAGCTCAATGTCAGTGGTGGTGATGGCCATATCTTGTCCTTTTTCTGAGTGGAAATGCTCATGTGCCTATTATGCTTTATATTTCTTTCTTTTTTTTCTTTGGCACTATCGATATGTTCATATGTAGTTTATGCTTGATAAGACGTGATATTGGACAAATATTCCTACTAATGATTGATAAAACAAACATGATGTTCATGATGCTGAATGAATTGTTCAATTGCTATTCTTTTCTGCCTCTTACTATAAAATACGGAGTGCCTCTGTTACTTATTGTATAAACGGGTTCGTGTTTATTATGAAGATGGAAACTGTACCCTTTCTTGGCTTTCTAAAAGTTCTAAAATAAAATCTCAGTCCACTCTTCTGGTTTATCTAATGCTGTATTTGCCAAATTAAGGAGGGGAAAAACAAGGGAAAAAGGTTTTATGCATTTGATCATCTCAAGACTCGAAATATGACTTGTCGTTTTAGACCACACTTAATATCCTTCATCCCATGCTTTGTTTTTGTTTTGGTGTCTTATGGCTTGATCAATTCTTGATTACCCTCTCACTATCCTTTCTCCTTCTCGTGTACATGGGAATGTGAAGACAGGACGATATTTTTGTTGTCTCTTTCATTCTTTTTGTTGTTGCCATATTATGTTGATTGATTCTTCCCCCTCTCTCTTGCTCGAGAGATATTATGGTTCAATTAGTGGATAGACTTCTATATCAATCCAATAGTCAGGATTAAAAGTTGAATAAATAAATAGTAGAAATTGAATATTTATTCAAAACTCAATGTAAGTTTCACCATTCATCCACCTAATTTTTAATTCAAGCCGTTGGATGGATGAAATAGCCTCTAAAATGGAAGGACCTAAACAACACACACACACACACTCTCTCTCTCTCTCTCTCTCATGATCACTAGCTCTATCGCCAGCTTGCTCACTGACAATTGATTATTGGTTTGCCATCTTAGCCTATCTTTCACATGGTAACACAGTAGGGTTGCATTTGGATCAATAAATACGTCATCCATATCTGATAGTTCTTCAGTCTGGAAAATTATAACTATGCCCGCCCAGGCAACAAATTTGCTACATCCATATTAAACAACCTAGGAGTAAGTTGAACAAGTAGGTCTCTAGTGAAGACCTAGAACCATGAAAATTTTAACTGATTAAGGGCCTCAAGCAGAGGGTTGATCCACTCAATAATAATTTCCAATGAAAATTAAGCATCTCCAACCTGAAAAATGATTTGAGGCTTCCATAAGTAGGTCTTTCATGTAAGCTAGTTACATGTAACATGTGTGATATCCATAAGCTACATGGATATTAAATAATGAATGTTGGTGTTTTGAGACTAATCCTAATGTGTGTTGGTTCAAATGACACATCACGAATTTTTACATACAGTCCTGATAGTAATTGATGCCAAGATTTCCTTATTTTTCTCTTTATGCTAAGCAGTTTTTGATATCTTCAGGATATTCAAATTTTAGCTTTATTTATTGTGTCTTGTCATTTGGTCTTGTTTGTAAACAATCACTTTTCCTTTCTGTATAATTCTTTGTTATGGATATTTTGTTTTTAATTTTAGCCAGTGGAATTAATTTTTTTGATGTTAATTGCTATTTTAGTATTTGTTGATATGTGGACATATATTCAATTACTTCACCGCTTCGATTTTATTATTGATGGTATTTTTTTGTTACATCTGCTGTTGCATGACAGCATGACACTGGGATTTTGGATAAAATCTTTGGGTTAATAATGAAGAAAATCCCAACCTTTCAAATTTTCCACTTTTAGCACAAATTTTGATTTTATCAATTACATGCCCATTCTTTCCCCCCTTTTTTAATTATAAACAACTTTTAAAGATTATTATCTATATTCCTAACCTTTAATGTCTCAATTTTACCAATGAAGTGAAAATAACATTGCACTAGAAGTGAAAAAAAAAAACAGAAGGTCAGGAATATACTTGATAATCTTGAAATGTTGTTTATGTATGGAAAAATGTCAAAGGTTGGTCTATAATAAATAAAATTAAAACATTATGCTAAAAAAAAAAGAAAAAAAAGCTAAAAGATTGTGATTTTGCCGTGTGTTCTTTGCTCAATAGTCTAGTTAGGTATTAAACTTAAGCTATAAGAGCATGTGGGATTACTTCATCATTGGATTCAATTAGTATAAGGATACGACTATAAAAGCACCTTGCCCTCTGTGTCCACCATTTCCCTATCAATAGTTCCATTAAACCACTTTCCTTAAAAATTCGATATTGAGCACACTGCTTATTTGTATTAGAAAAGATAAAAGGATAATAAGAATTGTATTATAGGCATAGACTTGTCAAGCTTTGCATTTATGGGGAGGAAAAAGAAAACTCGGCATCAGTTTTGCTAACTTGTTTCAAAATGGTTGTCGGTAGGATGATGTGAGATGTGTTTTCTAAATCATAGATACAAATATCAGTCAATATATATCGATGTCAGGTCGATGTGTTGGAGCAAAACGCGCGGAAGGCCGATCAGACACAACGCTCGGACAGAAACAGAGAGCAAAGGCTCTCGGACGGACGAGAGAGGTAGAGGAAAAATATGAGAGGGAACACACGAATTTAACGTGGAAAACCCTTCTGTAAGCAAGGAAAAAACCACGAAAGAATACACTATAAAAGGATTGTTTACAAGTGTTAGTTACACAAGCTCAAATTAAAGAAAAACAACCTCAAGTATACAACTTTCTCTCACTAAAGTGTTTCTCTCACAAGTTTCACAAAGTGGTTGCTCACAAAGGCACACACCACTGCTCACCAACCTCTCACCCACATTAAATGATCTCTGCACATATATATATACATGTAAATAAATATATATATTCACCAGCCTAGGAGGCTACCCAGTCATCCTAGCGCTAGGGTGGCAGGGCATGTCGCCTGCCAGGCCGCCTGCCAGCCGCACGCCTGGCAGGCCTGCAACGTCTTGGAAGTTGTGGCCGCCACCCACTTCCAATCAGACTGCAACAGTAGTCGGCCCGCATTTATTACTGCCGCAGATCATTAATGAGAGAATAAATCAACGCACGCGTGGATGGAGTTCTCGTCCAATACTTCTCAGACACGACGCTTCATTCAAAGTCCTCGTCCATAATTCCAATGGAGTCCGCGGACAACAGCCACTCGGGAGTGACCCCAACACGATGATACCGAAAATTCCTGATATTGTGATAATATTACAATATGTAGCCGTATCAACTATATATCACAATGTATTGATAGATATTTAAAATATTGATTGATGTATCCAATATTTATCCGATTCAATCTTATTAGCTTAAGATTCTTAGAAATTTTTTCTTCTTTTATATCTAATATTGTTACGTATTGTCAGTTATGTCTGATACTGAAATGGCCATGACTTATACCGATACAGATATTTTCATCCATGTTAATGTTCACATGCTGTGAGCTGCTGCTACTTTTTATTTTTTCTTACTTGGTTGTTGCAGTTGTTGAAGTGTCAAATAGATTACAAGCATGGAAAATACTAGAAGATATAACCACTCGTATCGATCTTGTCTTGAGTGATGTGATGTGTTATAAGTACAAGCCCAAGAGGAGAGTCCATCCCAAAAAATCGGTCTGATAGGAGAAAGAGCCTCTTAGGCTTATAGGCCAGCCCTTGTGAAACTGGTTTTCCGATGTGAGACTTACAACATTCCTTCCCCCTTCGACAACCATAGACCTCGATGACTTCACTTTGCGGCACTTCACTCGGCGGGTCTCACTTTGCGACGTTTCACTCGATTTTTCCGGTCAGCCCCTAGCTCTCTCTCGTCCCCTTTCTCGTCAAAACCCTTCGCAGGTAACTCTCTCCGGGTAAAGGCCAATCTCAATTAAAGTACCATCGTTGCAAGTATAAGCTCAAGAAGAGAGTTTATCCCAAAAAATCAATCTGATAGGAGGGAGAGCCCCTCAGGCTTATAAGTCAGTCATTGTGAAGATGGTTCCTTGATATGGGACTCATAACATGATGATGCCTTGTTTATTAGGCATTGCTCTTCTATGCAAAATTATGAGCCACAAAACACTGAAGAGTGCATCAGTAATCAGTAAGATTTCTTCGACCTTCTCTTTTATGGCTAGTATTTTTTATTTAAGGATTCTTTCTTCCATTAGAAATTTGGCCTCAACCATGGAAGGAAATCTACCGTTCTACACAATATCAGCAAAAATATATCGGTTGGGCCCTCAATACTGCGCTATAACCACGGTATGTCTTCAATATTTAAAAGATCGGTTAATACACCCTATACAGCCGATATATCGCTCAAAGTTCCCCCAACTCATTGTGTTCTGTTTGCAAATAATATTTGCATCCAAAACATTGTATTGCCAGATATGTTTGTGACCAATAGCGATATTTTATTCCATGACCTCAGCTTAATAAGTATGATGCTAGTACCCTACTTTTCTGTGGCCTTTATTTTCTAAGTAGCTAATACCCTACTTATTATAGTAATTTCTCTTTCACTGTAAAAGAAGTTGTTATTGCCATAAAAATACTACCTCTGATGAGGGTTGCATTCAGTGATGCCATCTCATGATTCAATGAGTTTAGTTTTTAAGTGTTTGCCAAAATGTGCCGTTGATTTTTTAGTGAAGCCTATATGAAGGAACGAGCTGAAAACCCTCTGGTGGCATGTTTGGAGTAGACGCCACACTGTGAATTCGTGAACTTCTTTTTTGATGTGGGCATGCTTGTTTTTATCATTACAAAATGCCCTGCTTAGTTCTTTATATGGTATGGTTTTTGCATTGTTATCATCAATGCAAATATTGGCCGATATTATGTATCGGTTTTAGAGGCCACGATACTAATATTTCCTTTTATCGCAGCAATATCACAATTAGTTTCAATATCAATGAAATATCAAATATATCAGTCGATATAGCTGATATATTAGCTAATACAGCCTTGTCAGCTGTAACTAATGCCAAAGCCATATTTTTGTTAATGGTTGGTATATTTTTGCTCAGTTTTACTATTAATCTTCCAATCCTGTGGTAGCATTTTCTTTTGTTTGAGACACAGGCATCAAATTATTTGATTAGGCGGAATTACAAATGTTGTTAGTTCTTTTTTATTAAGAAAATAATTATGATGTCTGTGTTTCTTTCCTTATTTTCTCTAGTATCATTGATTAGTTCACTACGCTTATCTCAATGTAGTGGTAGTGGCGGTGAGAGCGGTACATAAATGCCAAAATATCTGAAATCCAAAAAATGCTGAGAGATTGGACAACAATAGTGGCAGTGATGACGAGGAAGACAACAAGAGTCAATCTTTGAACTCAGGAAATGGAAGTGATAATGGGAGTGGAACTCAGGTATTATGACCATACATGCAGCTAAATTGACTGATATCTATCTAAACTTATCCTTAAGCAATTACCAAAAGAAGAACTTAGCCTTAAATGATGAGTAAATTTTAAAAGATTCAACTTTTGTCAATCATAAGCAGCTGAATTTGCCAAGTTAGATGTATGGATTATTGGTATATTAGAAAAGAATATCCATAGGGGTGTTATCCGATTTTGAAGAGTAAAATCTCACCTAAAAATAAACTCTTAACCAAATTCACCTAATTGAAATCAAGAATAAAATAACGAATCAACCCACTAAATGAAATAATTTTTTTTTGAGATAATCAACTTTCCTTTTAATTTTTCTTAATATCATTTGTTTATTCTTGCGCTTCAGATGCTTGCTTTTTCGATTTGTTCCATTGTCCTTCTACCCTGAAATCAGAGGTTGCAAATGTTCTTCATTTCTTAGTTCATTGACATAACATTTGACCCATCTTTTATGCTTTTTATATCCGCTGAAGTATGTTTAACTTTGATTATTTTGATTCCTACCTTGATGTTATGCCTTGCCCCTTTTTATGGTGGAACAAGAAAATCACTAACCATAGGAAGTTTTTTTCCCATGTTTAGAGAGCAAGTATGACAATTTTTTTTTTTTAAATTTCGGAAGTATAATGAAGAAAAATAGATCAGCCACTATGCTCAAGGACCTAACAACTAAAAGGCTTTCCTAATATAAATAGAAGCTGAAAATCTATGAACTGCCTACAAAAAAAAACAACTGATGTAAATATTTAATTAAAAACAATAACTCAATTGTACATGTAGAGAGATAGTTCACTTAAAATGCTCTTAGTATTTTTTGCATTTAGTTTTTTTTAGGTGACTTCAACTTTCTCTTTTATACGATCACAACAAATATCTCTCTTTTGTGACAATGCTATTGTATAACATCTTTATCTCTACCAATACCACTACAATTTTTAGGCATGCCGATACTTAACTATCCAACACCCCAATTTATACACTATGATTGGCTTAATAGTCACATTATACTATTTCTCTAGTTCATAGAGAAATGCAATATTTTTTTGTCTGTGATGATCCAACCAAAGCGCCTTTCTACTTCTAATAGGCCATGAATTCAATGACCTCGTTAATCATCCTATCCTTCACTACCTATGATATTTGAATAACCCTATTTGGTAGGCTTTCTATATCTATCCTCACCTCCCTACCATCCAAACAATCTCTTAGAATTAAATTTGCATTTCATGTGTTCTATCTTCTTTTTCCTAATTCTAAGAACTTTTGGCTACCAAATTCTCCCTCCAAAATCTGAATGCATCATTTGTGTCTTTTCATGCCTAATCATTTAATAGTGTATCTTTTGAAAATGCTAAGAAGTTAAGAAAATATCTTGAATGTGCCTAGTTAGTTAATCTATAGCAAGCATAGCCAAATATACTCAAAATTGACTCCTAATGTACACTAACAAGAACAGTAAAAGCTTCAATCTTCTTACACGTGTCATCATACAAATCACTGCCCCATCATGAATGTCTTTTACAAGTTAGACGTATGTAATAAAAGCTCCTTTTTCGCTAGAATTTTCAGAGCACTTATCTTGGGATTGTGTCATGTGTTTCTTCAAATCAATTAATACCATAGAGGTCCTTTTGTTTTTCCTTAAATTACTCGATCACACTTCATATAAATGAACAACTATAATAGTAGGCTTTCCCTGCTTGGATTCATATTGGTTCTCTGATATACTTTTATCTCAACCTTCTTTTGGTCATTCTTTTCCATAACTTCGCTGTATGATCCACTAACGTAATATTTCTATATGTTCGTGATCTTATAAATGGTAATTAATATGATCTTTCTCTATTTTTTCATAATGTTCTTGGTGCTTAGAATTTTCATAACAAGTTGGTCATCTGTGGGATATTGGCATAGAAAATTTTCCAGTAATTGTTTCATGTATCCTCCTCCGTGCTTAGAATCAATTGGGCCTCTTTCTTTGGGTTCGGCACTGGATCTTTGTCAGGTGCATTAAAGACATCTCTGGAACAGAAGAGAAGGGGTAAAGGCAGAAAGATTTCCCTTCATCCTTAGTCATCTGTGGGTGGTTTCTGAATCCGGTGGGTGCATAATTTCCGTTTAAGTTAAAAGATGTAGCTTTCTTGCTTATTGGAATATTCCCTTCCAGGTTTGGGCTTCCCAAGCAATCTGTTGCTGACAAGGAGGCAGAAGAAAACTCAAATTTCCGGATTTGTGCCAGTCACCAAGGTAGACACTCTGGAACATGAGAAAAAGAAAGCAAGGGCGATGAGGTCGGTGTTTTACTTGTCAATTTGTTAGCTAGTCAGTGGAATTTTTTTCCCCCTTTTTTCCTGGCAGATTTGTCTTTGCATTTGACCTTCCCCCATTCTTATGCTTTGTTTTGACATTTTCAGGTTTTCACACCCTTGACCTAGATCTCTGTTGCTGGTGAATCAAGATGGAAGTATTGAATCAGTAACATACTAATCTGCATCCTGAATAAATGTTTTATTTGTATAGCTCCACAGATTTTTTTTTTTTTTCTTTGATATGCTTTCACAAATCAGAAGACTATGGTTATAGGCAAGGCTGTTGGAGGGGTTGAGAATGGCCTTCTTATTTATAGCCTTAAGATTCCTTTGGGGGCCTTCTTTGCTTTCATAGTCAATTTTTGGGGAGCTTTCTTATTTCCTGGAATAAGTTATTTGGCTCAATTATTTGATCTTTGCAGGTGTTGTACTGTGGTCTTTCATGTGGCTAGCTTACTTTGGATTTCTAAGATTGGGTGCTTGTCTTTTTCTAATGCCTTTCCAAAATGTGGGAGCTGAGTTTTCATCAGATGAAAATCTCTGTCCTCATGTGTGTTAGTGATGCCAGGCAAGGCTCATTGTAGTCAGTGATTGCACCATCAATGCTAATTAATCTAAAATACCTACTAAAAATATTTTTAAGTGTTCCATAATATGATGTTCTTTTTGATACAAGATCATTAGGTATGTAAAACTTGCTGAGTTATCAGAGGGGTTTGATGATTGTTGTCAGTATACTAAGATTGTTCAAGGAATCTGCAATGCTATAGTGCTGTGATATGATTTTTCAGGCATTTATATTTTGTCTTGAATGTAATCCGTTTATTAGGAATTGCTTTATCTATCGGGCATAATTGTGGCACAGGCACCATTGTAGTGAAATATTACAATCAAGGCAAGACGTAAATATCAACCAATATGTATCAATATTGGAGCTTTTCAATACTGATATTTTTCAATACTGTGACAATATCGCAATATATTTCCGTATCGACTGATATAACTCTATCAGTTTGCGATTTTAAAAAAAATTTTTCTTTTAATATATCAAATACCAATACATATGTCCAATATGTTCGATACCACAATGAATACCAATACTGATATTTTCATCCATGCTACATGGATAATGATACACTGTAAATGATTGATCTGTTGGTACTAGGTCATGTGCATTAGGGTAAATACTACTAAACTAATTGTGTTTGAGGCTGGGTTAGGGATGAGATTCGTATGAAGGGGATGAAAAGTGCAGCGTTGTCCAGTATGGGGCGCATGGAGTTGATGGGCTCGTTGGCAAATCCTTTCCTAGCTTTTACTATCTGAATTTCTGATACTCTTAGTAGGCAAAGTTTACAGAAATTGGCATTTGAAGAGGTGTTTCTTCAACTTCAGCCCTGCTGGTCAACTACCCATTTACATCAAGTTTATGAAGAGTTAGTATTGAAAAAGTATTGCAATTGGTATTAATGTATAATTGCAGTTTGGCTATTTGGCTATTAGCTGGCTGGATTGTCTTTTTCTTCCTTAAATTGTAAATTTATTGGAGTACCAGGTTATTGGAATACTTGTCCATTATCATATTATGTTATTTTTTTTTCCTTTTCCATTGATGCATCTGTGGAAAGTTCGTCACTTCACAGTTGCTTCATAGTATGGGATTGGATGGAACTGTAAAAAGTACAGCGGAGTCAATAGGGCCAATGGCAGAGCTGAGCAGGGCCAAGGACAGAGCTGTACAATATCAAGGGCGGAGTTAAGTAGGACCAAGTGCGGAGCCAATAGAACCAAGGGCGGAGCCAGCAGAACCAAGGGCGGAGCCAGTAAGGCCAAGGGCGGAGCTGACGCCAGGATCCCAATTGAAAGGAAGCTGCCGGAAGGCAGGCGATGACGGTCGCCAGGTAGAGGCAAAGGTGTTCCCCACAATGTCATAAGAAAAAATGTTACGTCTGGCCACTCCCTTGTGGATAACCCAATAAATTGATTTGTCATCGGAGAATTTGTAGAGAATAAATTTGGAGAATTGATTCTGGTCAACGAAGAGAATAGTAGACGGTCAATGGAGATTGACTGACGGATGGCCAACTGTAGATTCCGGTCAACAAGAGGTTGACCGTCTGAGAGCTGCAGGAGTACTACTGGATGGCAGACGGGTAGCAGAAGATGGTCAATCGGGAGGTTGACCGGATGACAGTAGAAGACGGTTAACGGAAGTTGACTGGATGAATACTGAAGACGGTCAATGAAAAATTGACCGACAGAGTAACGGGCTTGGGAAGCCAAAGGGAAGGCCGGAATTTACCAATTGTTGACACTAGTATGGAATCGCCCGTGGATATGGCTGAGTGCACAGTAACGTCCGGAGATATGGGTTGTGCACAGCGATAGAAGCCCAACTTCGTCGTTTCTTTTGTAATAGAGATTTTATATTTGTAACTCTAGCTTGTGCTTTGTCTTGTGAATCTCGGATGTATTGAAACATATTATTAATGTCATTATGAATTTGAACTAAAGATCGGGGATGAGAAGTCTTTCGTGATCGACAAGAATGTATAGATGGTGTTGGAGAAGTCTTTGAAATTTGTGCAGCTGGTGCACCTTTCGTAAAAATCTGATGATAGATACTATCCACTATAGGATTTCCGCAACGAGATATCGTCGGTGAGTCTCTTAAGATCTTGATAAAAAGATTTTTTGGCCTGAAGATCTTTCTGAATATTTTGAGAAGTAATAGCCGTGAAATCAAATTTATCCCACCATTTATTTTAAAATCTCTAACAATAGATAACGGTGCATCCGAATAAATTGATCAACAAGTGAAAGCCCAAGACATTATCCATAGAATCGCATAATCAATATGAAAAGTAATTTTGCGATGATTAAGAAATATTTCGTGTTTGAGTGTTTCATGATAGAGGCGTGCTTCATTGATCGGAGTTGGATAAATAGTAGAATAAGGTCCAAAATAGAGCCACCATTCCGAGAACCAAAAAGGAATTTGCTTGGGGTAATTTTGATAAAATTTAAAAAATCAGGAATTACTGTAAGAACGAAGGAAAAATGCATTATACCATGCATCCTTATAATCTTAATAATTATATTCCATGGTTTGATGTCTAAAGGATCAAGAGCAATGTCTTGATGAGGTCGAATCTTTTTAATTTTGCAAATGGAGTAGCTGATAGAATTATCATGAGAATTCCTATGATGCTTGAGTTCTATAGAATTCGAATCAACAAGGATTAATTCATAGAATTGTTGTGTTTTTAAAGGTTCGGCTGTTGGATATAGACGATTAGATTGAGACATACGA
>JAODPA010118173.1:0-18497 GCA_025585075.1 Nepenthes mirabilis | reverse complement strand
TGAAATGTTCATAATGTCCATACAAATATCGTACGACATTTGGATAACACTATTCGTTTCTCATAACACTCACAAAGAAGTGACCAAAATCTAACAAACTTTTTTTCAAGATCTTGTGGGGGACCCTTCACCTTAATTGGCGACCGTCATTACTTGCCCTTCGGCAAATACCATTCCAATGGGATCCTGGCGTCAGCTACCGTAAGCTTAAATGATACCTTCTTCTACTCCACCAAACTTTAAGCATTTTCACTCTCTTTCGGCTTCTCTTTCACGGTAGAATTGCTACCTCTTACACTCCTCATCGGTCTTCTCTTCCCACCACCTTGACTAATACCCCTATTAGTCACTATAAAGTATCAAATTTTAAAACGTAGTAAATAAAAGTAATTAAGTTAAAATAAATGAATTAAGAACTAAGGGCATGAGAGGAAGTGGGTCAAAGGGTCAAAGACCTGGAATTGGTGGAATTGAGAACCGGCATTATGATCACAAAATATTAATCCATAATTATGATTCGAGTTTTAAATAATATTAATCTCAACGTATTAAATTAATATAATCACAATTAGGCTTGCGGTATATGTAAAAGTATGTTTCGGTGTTGGAATCGGGTGGCAGTGTTGGGCAAATTGCTGGGCGCACAACCTAGTAGGCTGGTAGCTGCCGAGCACTCGAGCGGCCACAGTAGGTGTCGAATCCAGTACTAGTGCGCCTACTGTGCGTCGCGGACGACGTTCGAACACCGATCCGCGTAAAAGCTGTGTGCGAGATTTTAACTGTTGTTGCGATGCGGTTTTGGGGAGGAAGGAAAGCAGAAGGTTCAGGTAGAGAGAGAGGGGGAAGGAGAAGAGAAAGAAAGAAGCTAACAAAGGTTTTTGGATTCGATTTCTACTTCGAGCTAGTTGGAGAAATTGTAAATCGGGTCGAGATAAGTACTCTCATACCCTTTTCTTTTATTCTTTTTTATTTTTATTTGATCCACTTTGGATATTATTGTTCCGATATCCGACCCATACATGTATATGTGATGCTCATGGCTTGATTATGTGTATATATGAATTTTATGTCTGAATTTGTGGATTTCGACTGATTTTCACACTAAAACCCTAACCCCACGCCTGGGTGATTTAGGCAAGCAATTTTTTAGACTTTTACATAAATTAGATCTAGAATATCATTACTCATATCCTATATAAGTTAATTTATTGATTGTGTATCCAATTTAATAGTTTTATGTGTATTTTCGTTCATCGGAACTCTAGGATGCGCCTGGACCTCGTTTAAGCATTTATTTTAAATTTTATGCATAAATTGGCTTGAAATTATGATTACCCATGTCTTGAATTTGGTAATTTACCCATTAGATACCAAAATTTTTGAGAATCATTCGATATGCACAACCGGATACTATTCACGTGCGGATACTGTTCACCCGACCCTCTTTGGTAAATTTTACATAATTCTCACATTGTTTAATTGTTAATTAAGTTACATATATATTTGCATGTATTTAATTGTTTACTTCGAAAAATGTATTCGTTAACTAATGGTGAAGAAAATATTGTCCGGAAGCCTCTAAGGTTATAATTGTCTCTCGACGGTAAGAATTTTTATTTATCCCTATATTTATGATATTCGTATATATAAATTAAATCATGAGAAGACTTAAATCTAAAAGAAAGATAAAAATCATTCAAGTATTTGGAGAAGAATTTTACAATTGGTTATATGATAGATTTATTTTTCCGAATTGAGATATTATGAAAGAAGTATAGTGAACCTTCCCTCAAAGATTAAGAATTATGAAATTAGGATCACTGATTTATATTACGAAAGGTAATATCCCTAGGCATACCATTGGTATTATAGTAGGAATTTAATGATTATCCTGATTGCGTATTGTAGTGGGTAATACTCTTAGCAAGTCTTAGAATATTATTATAGAAGGACGATGACTGCCTCTAAGCCCCGGGGGACATGGGAGCATATGTGATGGTTGAGTAGTTGTAGGCCTAAAATGTAGCCGCTATGATAGATGATGGCCGAGTAGTTATTGGTCTAAAATGTAACCGATATGCTTTAGAATATGTAGAGTAACATATTTATTTTCTCGTTCTCCTGCACCTTTAGCTAGTAAGGTTTACTGGCCCTAATCTGCAAATATCAGTAATTACATATAATTTACACCCCAAGAGAAGAAGAATAAAACGTGAAAAGTCAATTGTGTCCCAAAAGTATATTTGATCACGACTTATATTTACGCATTCTCGTTATACTCATATATCCCTCTTCTACTTTGTTTTACTTATATTGTTTATCATCTTGATTACATTGTACTTGTTAAACTTTTGACTCACCATTGTTTCTCATTATCTCCAAATTAGCATAGGTTTGTTATATCCGAGGAGTTAGTATAGAGATTCGAAGTGGACTAGGATATGAATTTGGGTAATCATATCGAAGACTTATAATTTGTAACTTTATATATGCCATGGAAAAATTGTATATATTTATATTTCTTTTGGAAATCTTAATATATATTGTACATATAGTTAATGATTGTATTGTTTAGTTTCCACTGTATTTGGATTTATTATACTTTTACAGATTATTGTAATTTATAATAGGTACTTAATGATATCTCTCTTTGGCTAATATTGCATTTAGATACACAGTGTTGGAGCCATGAATAATATGTGGCAATTGGAACTTGTGAGGACTTGTTATGCCGTGTGGTTGTGAGTTGTTGTATGTTGTCAAGTTGAGGGATTGTTTGGATGTATTCCATTTTGTACAAGAGATTGTACAAATTTTTGTATCAGCTTAACGGCCGTATTATAAACGGAATTCTGTCAGATTTTCGATAGAAAATACGGTCTGTCACAGTCACCTTAACATTATCCTTGACAACTGAAGTATTTATCAAGTATCGACCTGATTGCTTGCTTCCATTTGTCACAACCAAGGCACCTTTGATAAGTTTTTATTAGTTTTTCTCAAATTCCGTGTAAAACCTTCTTCATTAAACTTCCCAATTGAAATCACATTCAAATACAAATCCGGGGCATGCCGCATGCCCTTCAACATGAGTTTCGTTTCGTTACTTATCAACAAGCTAACATTTCCGATACCAACTACTCTCGACAAATCGTCGTTACCTATCTTCAATATCGCATAGTCCTCAGGCATATAAGTGGTGAAGAGGGACTTCCTTAACGTCGTATAGTGTGAGAAACTATTATCCATCAACCAATTCTTCTCCTGGCTCAAAAAGCTCCATGTCTTCCTTACATAGACTATTAGAAGGTCTCCGCAAGAGGTAATAGAGGCCCAATAATTTTTGTTATGATCCCTCCTCTCTTGATGCTTGCCTCCGCTCTTCTTCTCTTGTTTTCTCTATGAGGGACCACATCCCAATCCCATCATTATCTTCAATCAAAAACAATTAACCAAATAACTGAATAAAAATCATTGAATGTGAAATACCTTAACCAATATCAATGTAAATGAATAAAAATATATACAAGACCCAAATACATACCACAATATCGATGACTCCGACAGCAACCCAATCAGATACTCTCTGGTTGTAGTCCACTGCGATGCCGAGAGCCGCTTTGACAAATTGTCCCTTCGGCATTTTCCTACTCCGGTAAATTATCACTCTGGCAAATTGCCCCTCTGACATTTGCGTACTCCTGCAAATTACCACTTCAGCAATTACCACTCCGGCAGATTGTCCCTCCAACAAATTACCCCTCTGGCATTTGCCTACTCCAACAATTGCCCACTCTGGTAAATTGTCCCTCCAGCATTTACCTGCTCCAGCAATTGCTCACTACGACATATTGTCTTTCAGGCATTTGCCTACTCCGACAATTGCCCACTCCGACAAATTGCCCATCCGACCTTTTGTTGCAACCAATTTGCAACACTCTAAACTTTTCACAAACCTTATACAATTTTCTGATAATATATCCATTTGTTGAGCTACCGACAATAGAGTGGTCAAACCCAACAAAATTTTTCTCACGACCCTATGGGGGGAACCTTCGTCTTTACTCGGCGACTGTCATCACCTACCTTTCGACAACTTTTCCTCAATTAGTATCCCAATGTTGTTCTCTGTAAGTCTGAATGATACCCTCTTCCGCTCCATCGATCTTGGAGCAGTCCCACTCCCCTTTGTCTTCTCCTCCTCAGTTGAATCATTTATTCTTACACTCCACCTTGGCCACCTCCTCCTACCTCCTTAACCAATGCCTCCACTTGTCATCTTGGCATCATCCTTGGCAACCCAAACATTTATCAGGTACCGACCTAATCTCTTACTTCCCCTTACCACAATCAAGGCGCCTTTGGTGAGTTTCCATTGACCATTTCCAAACGTCATCCTGAAACCATCTTCATTAGGCTTCTAGGTTGAAATCACATTCAATCTCCAATCCGGGACATGTCATATGCCTTTCAACATAAGTTTCTTTCCATTACTTGTCTGCAAGCGAACATCCCCGATACTAGCTATCCTTGATGAACCACCGTTACCCATCTTCAATACCCCGTGGTATCCGGTATATAGTTCATAAAGTGGGACTTCCTCGGTGTCACAGGTGTGAAATACCATTGTTCATCACCTAATTTGTTTCTTGGCTCGGTAGGCTCTGTCTTTCCCTGCGTGGACAACCAAGAGGTCTCCATAAAGAGCGATAATGTCCTGATCATCATCTGCATGATCTCGCCTCTCCTGATACTTGCCTCTGCCTTCCTCTTGCTTCCCCTGCAGGCAATCCTGCCTCATATGGCTCTTATTACCACAATAGAAACACGTCTTTTCTAGAAGTTTGGACCGGCTATTGTTTCTCTCTAATTTGCCGCCTCGGTCCTTTGATCTCCCACGTCCCAGACCGTTGGTGGCAACTAAGAGCATTGACTTCTTAGGAACCTCAACGTTTCCCCTCCGCCTTGACTTGTTCATAAGTAAGGAAACAATGACCTCATCCAGACTGAGCGTGTATTTTTCAAACAGTAGCATTGTGACAATATGATCATATGTAACCAGCAATTATGCTAGCAACACCAATGATTTGTCTTCCTACTTGTTCTTCTTATCAAGGGTCAAAATTTATGTCAAAATTTGGTTAAATTCGTTCAAGTACTTCTCAAAACTTCCCCCTTCTGACAGATACAGGCCATAGAACTGCTTCTTCACATACAGTCTTGTTGTCAATGATTTAGATTTATACCGGCTCTCAAATTTTTTTCCAAACCTTTGTTGGGTCCGATAAGCCAATGACCTCCTAAAAAGTATTATCCATAAGATATAACTTGATCGTGCAATTAGCAAGATCCCTATTATCTTGCCACTCCTCCTCCGTTATATTAGTTGACTTGTCTTCCTTCCTCCGAAGTGCTTTTACTAAACCTTCCTGAGTCAAAATATTTCTCACCTTTTTTTGTTAAAGGATAAAATTATTTTGCTTATTAAACTACTCCACACTAAATGACAAGCTTTTCAATGACGACGCCATAAAATGGCAAGTTTACAATCTCATTTTGATACCATTTGTTGGAGTTCGACCAGAATACATCATGATTCGGTGCAACGGATGAACCCGAACCTCTTGCCAGCTGTCAACTACCAAGAATGTTGGTACAAGAAATACAATAATGTATAATAATTTTTAACGTGAAAAATTCTTTTTAATCAAGAAAAAAATTACAAGACAAATTAAAAAAAATTTCACTATATAAAATCAGTTACAAAAATCCCAAAATAGAATACTAACAACACATCTAAAACAGAGCAAGAAAATAATTTTCAGAGTAAGAAAATTCTTCTTCCCTCTTCTCTCTTTTTTTCTTCTCTCATTTTTCTCACTGGTGGTATTCTCTACTCTCTAATTTTACAAGTGTGGTGATGAAAGACGAAAGGTGAGGACTTCCTTCCGCACTTCATTTTTGCTCCATTTTACCCTCCGTTCCACACACAGTTCACCGCACCAACTTCTAAAGCACCTAGTACGTTTTATAATGACACCTGACCTAAATCTCATCTGGTCACCTAGTTTGATCTTGTAAATGATTTATCACGTCAATTTTATCGTCTTCTGTGCTTTTACCAGTTACTGTACTTTCACAGACAGTGCATACTCTGCTAGTTTGGACACGTGTCCTGCAAGACTGCCACCTACTCTGTCAAGTCGTCTTCCTACCTTTTACAATTGTCCTACTTTATAAAGTCAACTACTAACTCTAAAAAGTCAATTACCTGCTCTACAAAGTCAACTGTCAACTTTTCAAACAAGCCGCCTTAGGCCCACCTTTGCATCAGTGGTCAGGTCCCCTTTGGCTGCAATCCAATCCGGCACTTAGAGCCACTTCGACAAATTGCCCCTCCAGCATTTGCCTATTCCGGCAAATTACCACTCTGATAAATTGTCCCTTCGGCATTTGCCTACTTCGGCAAATTACTTCTCCGGCAGATTGCCCCTCCGGCATCTGCCTACTCCAACAAATTGCCCTTTTGGCATCTGTCTGTTCCAACAATTGCCCACTCTAGTAAATTGCCCCTCCAACCTTCTACTGTAGTCAGTTTACAACACTCCAAATTTTACACAAACCTTACACAATTTTTCGATGACACATTTATTTGTTGAGCTACCCACAAGAAAGTAACCAAACTTAACACCATCTCCAAAGCCTTCTTAAAGGTTGGTTTAGGCAAATGACTATCCTTTGAGCTTAAAAATATGGTCAAAATCTTTTGGTATGAGAGACCCATGCCAATGTTATCCTTTCAATTGGCTTTTGCAGAGTACATAGATTAGCCAAAACCTTGCTCTCTTATAAATAGCTTCTATGCCTCCCTGAATCTCTTTTAGACTAAACTATAATGAGTGCATTTTTGTAATGTCTAAGTTGGGGGACAACCATTTTGTTTGTATAATCATTGTTGAGGGTGTCTGACGTGTTCCAACAACCCAAGTTAAGTTGGAACTATTTTGTCATGCTAGGTTGGCTGGCGTGAGCTTGTTGACTTTAGTTAAAGGGTTTAGCCATTTTGGCCTTAGTCTAGACTGACAAATTGGATTTGACAGTTAGGTCTTTGACCATTAGAGCTCCTGGAATTATCTTATCAAATTTAGAACTAGCTAATAAAATCACGTCTGAGAGTCACCTTTTAACGTGAGTGGAAAACATTGATGATGTTGCATCCCCTAAGTCTTAAAACACAATAATCTGATAGAATTGGTTAGAGTAATCCATTAGAATAGTGCATCCATTGCATGGCTTCAACTTGGACATTTGAACTTCTTAAGAAGATATTGTCCTAGAATTGCTGGAGTGAAGGCCATTTAACCTATCAGGACGATCAGATTTATTAATTCTTTTGTAGAAACCTTTTTTAATATTTTTGGTTATCTCCTCTATACTTACTGTTAGAATTAAATACCTATTTAAACCGTAAAGAAATACGTAGTAGATGATAGCAAGCATACAATAAACAACCATAAATAATAAATGCACGATTTTTACGTGAACAACTCCCTATAAAACGAGGGAGAAAAACTACGGGACACAGAGTCCGAAATTTTCACTAACAATAGTTGATCGATTATACAAATCCCAAATCATAAGAATCAATATCAACTAACTTTAAACAGCCTGTACAAGAAATATAAAGAGTAAGAGTAGAGATAAAAATCCGACAGATATTCTTCTCAGCAGCAAGAACCTCGTACGTGTGATTACCGAAGACTGAAACATTGATTGAAAATCCAAACGGAGGCTCAAATCTTCATCTTCTTCTTCTTCTTCTTCTTTCTCTTTTCTCTCTTTTTCTTCTCTGGAATGACGCTTAAAACTGATTGGAATAACTTAAAAATACAAAGTGCACGTTTTATATAATCGGCAAGCACTCGAGCGCGCATCGGGCGCAGGCCCGTTCTCGAGCGTCATTCGAGGGCACAGCGAGCGGGGGCACACTGAAATTTGCGGCTCGAATGCCATTCGGGCGCACAGCGAGCGAGGCCACACTGGAATTTGCGGCTCGAGCGCCCAATAGGCGCAACTCGATCCTTCTTCATGCAATGAGGATATTTACCTCCATCCGCCACATCAAGTGGATATGGGTCCACACGGGAGTGACCTATAATCCAATAAAATTTTCCTCACGACCGTGTGGGGCCATTCATCGTCATCCCAGTAATTGAACAGCAAGTTTCAAGCTTCCCTTTTTGTAAGGCCTTGGTTATCATATTTGATCCATTCTCCTCGGTTCCAATCTTTTCCAGCACCAACGAACCCGTGTCAATAACATTTCGCACCCATTGATACCTCACATCGATATACTTTGATTTGGCATAAAAAGACGAGTTCTTGTTAAGATGAATCGCACTTTGATTATCGCAAAACAACACATATCGTTTTTACTTGAGATAAAGTTTCCGAATGAATTTCTTGATCCACAGCATCTCCTTGCTTGCCTCCGTAATAGCAATGAATTCCGCTTCACTAGTGGAGAGAGTAACACACCTCTACAATCTCGATTGCCAAGAACCGACTCCTCCCGTAAACATGACTAAATATCCCGAAGTAGACTTCTGTGAGTCGA
This sequence comes from Nepenthes mirabilis, assembly GCA_025585075.1. Classification (NCBI taxonomy): domain Eukaryota; kingdom Viridiplantae; phylum Streptophyta; class Magnoliopsida; order Caryophyllales; family Nepenthaceae; genus Nepenthes; species Nepenthes mirabilis. The sequence continues at coordinate 9,880 of JAODPA010118173.1, read as the reverse complement.
CATCACCCGCCATATCTACATTAGTATATCCAATTAAAAGGGGCACGTTGCTTCCAAAGCACAAACACTGTTTAGAAGTTCCTTGGAGATACTTTAGAATCCATTTTACCGCGGACCAATGCTCCTTACAGAGATTTAACAAGAATGGGCTAACAACTCCAATAGCATAAGCTATATCTGGTCTCGTACACACCATGGCATACATTAGACTACCCACGGCTGAAGAATAGGGTATGCCTTTCATATATGTCTTTTCATTTTTGGTAGAAAGACAATGACAATTATTTAACTTGAAGTGATTGGCCAACGGTGTGCTCACTGATTTTGCCTTTTCCATGTTGAAGCGTTGAAGCACTTTCTTGGCCGTCCGTGAGTAACACATACTCCTTGGCCGACAGACGAGTAGAGGGTCTTCGATCTCTCGTGGATCGTCGGAGTGGAATAGTCTCGATAGGCTCAGCAGTATCAGGAGGAATAGCCTCATCCTCATCACTATCGGGCACTACAGTCTTGTGATCTTCTTCATCCTTAGTATTGCCTTGACTTTCATTCTGATGACGAACAGGTGCCAGTATAAGATCTGAATCATATACCCGACTGTCATCATTCTTGGAGACAAACTTTAAACCTTTGTCGATATCCTCTATAATCTCGTTTTTGAAAAAAATGACATCCCTAGATCTGTTAGAGACATTTGTCTAATTGGCATATTCCGTGACCATATGTATTACTGTATTTATGTCGGGTTGTGAGTTATCGGGTTAAAATCCGTTAAAGTCCGATATGTCCGCTCTGCCCCCGCACCCGCCTGGAGCTTGCTAACCGCCCGAGCCGAAAAACCAGTATGCAAACCGCTCGCCTGTCGCTCACTAGCCGCTCGAGCCGAAAAACCAGTATGCAGCCCGCTCGCCTATCGCTCGATAGCCGCTCGAGTTGAAATTCCAGTAGGGTGCCCGCTCGCTGCTCGCCCTCTGGCCGCTCGAGCGACGGTCCAACGGGCAGAATTTTTGAATGCGTTTTTGGCTCCACTATAAATTCATACCTTATTTTCTTAAAACCCTAAGCACGCCACAGCCTCTCTGGACATCTTGTGGAGCAATTAAACTTGAGAAGAAAGCCTTACATACTTCATTGATTTAGCTTCTCTTGAGAAAACCAAAAGACATAACTTTGAGCTTCATGATTTAAAGAGTTTTCTCACCATTTTTTTTTCTTTTTCCATTCAAACTTTCATCCTTCTACCTTCGTTGGAGACGTTGGTTCATGAAGAAGGAGACTCTTTCGTGATTGGAAATTCAAGTGGTTCGAGAAAAGATTGACGTGAAGACCGGAAGGAGTCCGGTTCCGTTGTCGCGGGCAAATCCAAGGAGTTCCTTGGTAGGGATCACGTGACGGGTGTAAGTCGGCTAGGTTAGCACGTCGTTACCACCCGGTCTGTAAGTTAATTTTTATAGTGCATTGCTTCTCTGGCCGTTGAAGTCCGGAGTGTTTTTCTCGATACCGTGGGTATCGAGTTTTCACTTCGTCACCAAAAATTACGTCTTTATCTTTATTGCTTATAATTATTTGTATCGTGCATGCTAGTTATCTCGTTTGCATCTAATATTAAATATCTTTTACGTGTATTAGATATTTATAATTTTTGCTTCCGCTATACTTTTAACGGGGTCAAAACTTGATTGTTTCCGAAAGCACCAAAAAGTGCTTTTTCAATTGGTATCAGAGACTTACCCCGATCCACGACCCCCGATCTAGATGTATACGAGTGGATCACTCTCCGTTCCTCCCTATTTTGATGGGAGCAATTATACTTACTGGAAAGTACGGATGAGAGTATTTTTGAAATAAATGGATGAACGTGTTTGGGCACGTACCCAAGTTGGGTGGACTCCACCCACTAGTTCCTCTGGCAACGAACCTAAAGCCTTATCTTCATGGACCAAAGAGGAACTTGATGCATGTAATTGGAACAGTAAAGGGTTACATGCTATTTTTATGGTTGTATCTCCCGATGAGTTTAAACGAATCTCAATGTGTGAGACTTCTAAAGATGCGTGAGATATTCTTAAAATTACTCACGAAGGCACAAAACTAGTGAAAAATTTAAAATTACAAATGCTCACCACTAGATTCAAAGAAATAAAAATGAAAGATGATGAGACCTTCGTTGAGTTCTATGCCCAGTTAAATGATATTGTAAACTCCACATTTAATTTAGGTGAACGAATTTCAGAAAACAGAATTGTTAGAAAAGTTCTTCGGTCTTTGCCTGAACGCTTTAGACCTAAAGTTACTGCCATTGAAGAAAGTAAAGATTTAGATAAATTGAAAATAGAAAAACTTGTAGGATCCCTACAAACGTATGAGCACACCTTGCCACAGTCAAGGAAAAACAAATCACTCGCTCTAAAATCAAGTAGGGAAGAGAGAAATCGGGACTCCGATGAAGAATCGTGTAGCGATGATGATTTTTCATTATTTGTTAAGAATTTTAAAAAATTCTTAAAGAAAAATAACTCTTCATCAGAAAAACTAGATGTGAATTTAAAACGATCACATAAATTTGAGAAGAAAGACCGACGTGAGAGTTAGGACTCAAAATCAAAAACTACCCAAGGAATCTAATGCCATGAATGTAAAGGCTTTGGTCACTATCGGGATGAATACCCTAACCTTAAACGCCAACAAGGTCATGCTTTTAAAGCTGATGTGACCTTAAACGATGACGAAGAAGAAGATGATGAAAAATGCTTTGAAAATAGCCCTGTCAAGTACATAGCCTTCATGACCTCCATATGTGGCAATTCAGCAGAACATATTAATCAATCTGATGACTCAGTGGATGAGTCTGAAGCTGAATTTGATGGCCTTCAAGAAGTATATGACAAATTGTTTAGGGAATATTTGAAAGTAAAGAAACAAAATAAAACCTTAAACAGTAAGGTCATTGAGTTGGAATAAGAAAAATTAGTTCAACAATCCGAGTTAGATTCTAAAATTCAAGAAATTAAGACCCTGAAAAGTTCATTTACTGAAAAAATCACAACTCTTGAATCTGATCTTGAGGCTGCTCACTTGGATTTGAAACAATTCTCAAATGGGTCCAAAAAATTGGACCATATGCTTGGGTTGGGAAAACTTAGAGGAAATAAAACCGGATTGGGTTATGCAGAAAATTCCTCAAATGCCAATGTTATATCTAGGACTGTATTTGTCCGACCTACTTCCACACCAAGACGAAGTAGCATCTTGTCGAGCCACATTGATCAACCGTCGAGAGTTTCCCAAGAGAAGTTGATCAATTTCCAGAAAGTTAGGAAACATCCATATCAATCGGACGTCAAAGCTAAATATATTCCAACTTGTCGTGGGTGCGGTATTATTGGCCATATTTGTCCCCATTGCCCCGTCTCATTATGTCAAAATAAGTCTCAACAACACTCTAAGATAGAGTATCTAATTCACCATATCCAACATCTAAATGATCAAGTGATAAACTTGACCAATGTCATCAAATATGGTAAGAAAAAGTGGATCAAGAAAAGTGACCTAAATTACCCCTTGGCCATTCGTGACAAAAAGGGGGAGACTTGATTCACTTTGATAGGGGGAGTTTAGGGGAGACCCTGCTTATTTTCGGAGAGTTTTGTTATTTGCATATTAGTTCAAGTTATTATTATTTTGAGGGGGAGTACTGTTTATTTTCGTTAGGGGAAGGTGTGTTGTATGTTATATTGTTGCATGTTGTTAATGTCTGTCCCTCATGCTCATGTACCATGCATGCTATTATGTTGTTATTTTTTTTTTGGTACTAATCTTGCTTGACCAGGAAACTAAATTTACACAGGCAATCATTGCAAGTTTTCATCACATCACCTCGCAGTTCTCATATAGCTATTTACATTTTTTTATGTCTCTTATGTATCACTAGGCGTAGGTTTTTATGTACACGGATTTTATCTCGGTGGTGTCGGAACCCGTAATTCACTTGTATTTCTTTATTTTATTGAATTTTGTCACGGAATTGCCAAAGGGGGAGATTGTTAGAGACATTTGTCTAATTGGCATATTTCGTGACCATATGTATTAGTGTATTTATGTCGGGTTGTGAGTTGTCGGGTTAAAATCCGTTAAAGTCCATTATGTCCGCTCTGCCCCCGCGCCCGCCTGGAGCTTGCTAACCGCTCGAGCCGAAAAACCAGTATGCAGCCCGCTCGCCTGTCGCTCGATAGCCGCTCGAGCTGAAATTCCAGTAAGGTGCCCGTTCGCTGCTCGCCCTCTGGCCGCCCGCCGCGCGCTCGAACTCCGCTCGAGAGGCGGTCCAACGGGCATAATTTTTGAACGCGTTTTTGGCTCCACTATAAATTCATATCTTATTTTCTTGAAACCCTAAGCATGCCACAGCCTCTCTGGACATCTTGTGGAGCAATTAAACTTGAGAAGAAAGCTTTACATACTTCATTGATTTAGCTTCTCTTGAGAAAACTAAAAGACATAACTTTGAGCTTCATGATTTAAAGAGTTTTCTCACCATTTTTCTTTTTCTTTTTCCATTCAAACTTTCATCCTTCTACCTTCGTTGGAGACGTTGGTTCGTGAAGAAGGAGACTCGTTCGTGATTGGAAATTCAAGTGGTTCGAGGGAAGATTGACGTGAAGACCGGAAAGAGTCCGGTTCCGTTGCCGCGGGCAAATCCAAGGAGTTCTTTGGTGGGGATCACGTGACGGGAGTAAGTCGGCTAAGTTAGTGCGTCGTTACCACCTGGTCTGTAAATTGATTTTCATAGTGCATTGCTTCCCTGGCCATTGAAGCCCGGAGTGTTTTTCTCGATACCGTGGGTATCGAGTTTTCACTTCGTCACCAAAAATCGCGTCTTTATCTTTATTACTTATAATTATTTGTATCGTACATGCTAGTTATCTCGTTTGCATCTAATATTAAATATCTTTTACGTGTATTAGATATTTATAATTTTTGCTTCCGCTATACTTTTAACGGGGTTGAAACTTGATTGTTCCCGAAAGCACCAAAAAGTGCTTTTTCAAGATCGAACCAATTTCTTCTCAATTGGATCATACAATCGATACCCAAACTCATCTTCCCAATAACCGAGAAATATACATTGTCTGGTCTTTGACTCCAGCTTGGTCCTTTCATCTTTGGGAACATGAACAAAGACCTTACATCCAAATACCCGCAAGTGATCGTAGGATATATCTTTTCCGGTCTATATCTTTTCAGGCACTTCTCCATTCAAGATACCATGCGGTGACAGATTGATGACATGAGCCACGGCCCTCAAGGCTTTCTCCCAAAATGAGCCAAGGAGCTTCGCCTCCGAACCTGATTTTTGTAGGAAGAGGAGCATTTTTAATCACTTCAACGCATATCCATGCGAAGTGCACTCGTTCCATAAGGGCTGTGCTCGAGTCTAAGTGAAGGGGTTTGCCGACCCCACTTACTATCCAGCTTAGACCCAAGGGGTCCAATATTCGATCGGGACGTTGAAAGTGCTCCTCCAAGAGTCTTCACTTTGAATGGGCCACATAAATCGATGTAGACCAATTCAAGAAGATCAGTCTTCCTTGTAGGTGTATTACCATTGAATGAAATCCGTCGTTGCTTTCCAGCCATGTAATGAGAACAAGTTTTCAGTTGAGCTGTTTTTACACCCCGAAGGCAATTTTTCTTGGATAAACAGTTCAAACCCTTCTCACCCATGTGACTCAACCAACGGTGCCACAAATCTGAAAACTCATCATCTCTAGCAACATGCACATCTCCCGCTATAATCGAGGCTTGCATCACATACAAGTTGGAAACTTTTCTGCCCCGAGCCACGACTAGAAACCCTCTAATCAAGAATGTGCTACAAAAGCCCTCATCATCAAGCTTACCAGTCGAGATCAAATTCAGTTGAATATCTAGGACATGTCTAACATCCCTTAACAACAACTTAGTTCCATTATTTATAGTGAGACACACATCACCATAGCCAACAATACGGAACATACCTTCATTGCCCATTTTCAACACTCCAAAATCGCCAGGAGTGTATGATATGAAGAACTCTTTCCGTGACGTGACATGAAGTGAAGCACCACTATCCACCACCCAACTTGTCTCAAGATCAGTTAGATTTACTACCTCATCCTCCTGGCACACCAGCCAAAGATTACTCCCGATAATAATAGTAGCTCTTTTTTCATCTCGAGTCTTGTCAGCCTTCTTCTCATTACTCTCAACATTCTCTCACTTCCACTTGTAGCAATGTTTTTTAATGTGTCCTTTCTTTCCACAATGATGGCACTCGAGATTTTGATACCTCGATCTGAATTTGTTTCGACCCTTCTCAGTAGGCTTAGGACCAAACCCTATATTTCTTCCCCGTGACTCGGAGACTAACACTTCGGAGTGTGTAGAGGAAGTACCCTGTGATCGATGTCTCATCTCTTCATTCAACACTACTCCCTTTGCTATCTCAAGAGTTACTACGCCGCTTGGAGTTGCATTGGCGACAGTAATCTTTACCACCTCCCAGGAGTCCGGTAAAGTAGTCAGAAGCCACAAACCCAATAGTTCATCATCGAATTTTATACCCATTCCACTCAATTGATCAACACATCCTTGAAACTCATTTAAGTGATCGGCGATAGATAAGCCCTCCTTGTACCTCACTTGCATAAGTTTCATCAAGTGAAATAATTTGTTATTATCGGTCTTTGAGACATAAAGTGTTTCAAGTTTCTGCCATAAAGTTCTTGCATGTGTCTCATTCTGGATGTGATTATATATATCATCATCCATAAATTGCCGAATATAACCACAAACTTGTTCATGCTCAAAAGCCCAATCCTCCTTGGACTTTGATTTCGATTTTTTGCTACGCAAAACCAGATGGCGCATCGATTTCACAAACAGCAAGTCCTTCATCTTACTGTGCCAAATATTATAGTTCATACCATTCAAATGCATCATCTTATTTCCGGCCTCCATCGATTTAAACAAGTCACAAAACCCAACACGAACCAAGATCTCTAATACCACTTGTTAAAATTAAATACTTGTTTAAACCATAAGAAAATACGTAGTAGATGATAGCAAGTACACAATAAGTAACCACAAATAATAAAGGCACGATTTTTACGTGGAAAACTCCCTATAAAACGAGAGAGAAAAACCACGGGATAAATAGTCTGAAATTTTTACTAGCAGTAGTTGATCGGTTACACAAATTCCAAATCATAAGAATCAATATAACTAGCTTTGCACAACCCGTACAAGAAATATAAAGAGTAAGAGTAGAGATTAAAACCCGACAGATATTCTTCTCAGCAGCAAGAATCTCGTACGTGTGATTACCAAAGACTAGAACTTGATTAAAAATTCAAACGGAGGCTCAAATATTCCTCTTCTTCTTCTTCTCTCTCTTTTCTCTCTTTTTCTTCTCTAGAACGACGCTCAAAACTAATTGGAATAACCTAAAAATGTAAAGTGCGCATTTTATATAATCGGCGAGCGCTCGAGCGCCTATCGAGCTCGCATCGGGCGCAAGCCCGCGCTCGAGGGCCATTCGAGCACACAGTGAGCGGGGGCACACTGGAATTTGTAGCTCAAGCACCATTCGGGTGCACAGCAAGCGGGGGCACACTGGAATTTGTGGCTCGAGCACCCAATAGGCACAACTCGATCCTTCTTCATGCGGTAAGAATATTTATCTCTATCTGCCACATTAAGTGTGTATGAGTCCATGCAGGAGTGACCCATAACCTAACACTTACCAAGGAGGATGATTTACAAGCAGTGGAAGAGATTCTTGGCTCAACATATTCTTTCTAGACTAGAGGCATCGGTGGTGTCGAGTGTGAATGAGGGATGCTGCCGCACATTTCATCTCTTTTGTTGATTGAGATCTCTGGTCGCGATATCTTAGGATCTTCTTTTCTTCCTTCATCTTTGGCCAATCTTTCCAGTGGGGAGACATTTGCCTTACCATGGGCTGAACAATGTCTAGAAAATTTTGGCTATGCCGATGCCTTCCTTAAGGCTACCTCATCTCTTGACCTGGTTCTAAATGTTGATGCCTAGGGAGGTTGAATTTAACCTCCTGAGGCACTCTCTTCCAAAGTAATTTCACCTGTTTGGACTTGCAATGAATGAGCACTTTAAAGACTGACGCTATCATGTGGGGTATTTCTAACTAGAACGTTGGCAGGAGAAACTCTTAATTTATGATAAGCATAAACGTTGAATTAGTAAGTTCTTACTAAAAATCATGTCTGCTGAATAGAACATCTCTTGATATGGCCTGAAGACTCGTAGGGTTGATTGTTCACCACAGCCTTTGTTATTATTGGGTCTGGTTGGGTCTGGTCACTCCCTTGTGGGTAACCCAATAAATTGGCTTGTCATCAGAGGATTTGTGGAGAATAAATTTAGAGAACTATTTCCGGTCAAGCGGACGTTGACCGGAGGAGAATAGTGGTCGATCAATGGAGATTGGCTGGCGGACGGCCAGCTGAATCCAGTCAACAGGAGGTTGACCGTCTGAGAGCTGCAGGTCCACTGCTGGATGGCGGACGGGCAGCGGAAGACGGTCAACATGGAGGTTGACCATATGGCACTGAAGACGGTCAACGGTGAGGTTGACCGGATGAATGTTGAAGACGGTCAATGAGAAGTTGACCGACTGAACAAATAGGCCTTGGAGACTGTGGAAAGTGACAGTTGGCAGTGGACATATGTCTTTTCAGGATTGGTTGACAGGCTAGCAGTTGGGCTGTAGAGCACGCGTCTGTACAGTGCAGAGCATACGCCGTCTGCAAGGCATGGGCCTGCAGGAAGCTCGAGAATTAGTGAAGATGTGGCACCTATTATCTGCAAGATGGCCAACTGGGTAGATAGGATTAGGTCGAGTCAGGACGTCTATATATGAGTACCAGGAGCTTCGAGAGCAGTGGGCCTAGAGTGATGACCGGGCTGGTGTGGGAGACAACACCAGGGGCGCTGTGTGCGGGGGTGAAACGGCAGTGGTCATTTCACCAACACTTATAAAATGAGAGAGTAGAGAGCACCACTGGGAGGAGAGAAAGAGTGGAAGAAAGAGAGGGCAGTAAGTGAAATACAAAGAGTGAGGCTTTATATTCTCGTATTCTATTTTTTGTTTTTGCCTCTAGGGCTTGCGTAGCTGGGGTGGTTGTTTGTATTCTGTCTTTGAATTTGTGTAACGATTTTACATAGTGGATCTATTGGTGGACTTTATACCCCGTGATTTTTTCCCTTTATTCAGAAGAGTTTCCACGTAAAAAATATTGTGTATATCTTTATTCCTTATTTCTACTAAATGGTGGCTGACGATGACCGGGGTTCGAGTATTCCGCTGCTACCGGATCGGGTGGATCCAGGTTGTTCGAACCCCAATAGTTATGCATTTCATATGCGTATTCATATGCATCTTGAATTTGGACTTGACCCAATAAATTCCTTAAAAGGTTCTTAGATTTTGTAAGTTCTGCACATCACTAATTAAAATTATAGTTTAAAGGTTTAGACTTTAATATTTAAATCACTAAAAAACTCTAATCAAATTGGATAACGGAAAAAAAATGCCAGAAATATGATTCTAGAGAGTAGTGTCCTGTTCTTTTTTTTTTTTTTTTAATATAATGTTATTTGAAAGATATACTTCTAATAAGGAGTTTTTACTTCTCGGTAATTCAACATTTTTGTGTATATAGTAGTTTCCCTAACTCAACGAGGTAGCCATAAGGCCAACCCACCATTCGACCACTCAAGAGCCTACTGGCTTGGTGGCTCGACAATGGACCCAATTACTCAATTGCTTGGAGGCTTACGAGTCTAAAAATTCATAATATCTTAA
>JAODPA010118162.1:0-18497 GCA_025585075.1 Nepenthes mirabilis | reverse complement strand
GGCTTAATTATGAACAACTGGCTCACAGAGACGGTTAACGTTTTCATTGATCAGAAGCGCCAAAGTAGGCTGGCTCCAGAGCAGGCCTTACGTGGGCCAAGCCCAATTTGACCCGTACTTTCATCCACGACCAGCAACGGTCTTCTCCCCTGATTTCGCACTCTCCCAAAAGGCAATCTCCATTATAACAGTCACCAATAGATTCAGCGTATATCCCACAAAAAAAGTGCCAGATTCTCTTCTCTATTTGTAGCAAACCCTAATAGTTGCAAAACATAGAAGGAAAGCAATTCATTCAAGGAGTCGTTACCGCCATTGAAGCCCTACGCCAAGAAAGGAAGCCAACCCAATAAAGCGTAGGAATCAAGCATCCCTGCCTAAGAAAGGCTGCCCAGCATCTCAGCTACAAAAACTTATGGAGTCCTCATTCCAGGGCACGCTCTCCCTTCTGCTAAGAATCACTCTCAAAAGTCCACGCTCTCTTTTCTGCAAAGAATCTCTAATAAGCTCACATACCGTCCTCACAAACTCTCACGCTTACAAGACATCAACTATCTCCCTCTCTCTTTTGTCAATACGTTTCTTGAGAACATAGTGTCAGAAACCAACGCTCCTCTCAAGCAACAGAAACTCTCTAACGACGAGAGCCAATCACCATCACAAACACTCTTTACACTTCTCGTTATTTATCATTTTTACCCCAACCTTTTTAATATTTGAAAGCTATTTACTGACTTGAGTGTCGAAATATCTTCGACGGGATAACATTTCGCCGGCATTTGACCTCTTGTTTGTTGTAGTGGTGTGTGGGATCCAGATTTGAAGAACGGAGTCGGATTCAACGATCGACTTGATCTGAATCTGTTTAAAATTTGGTTCCAGGATACATTATTGGCGCCGTCTGTAGAAAACGCTTACGAAAAGCCAACCACTTTGCTCAAATATTTTCCTTAGCTCCACCTTATAAACCCACGTCATTAACTAAAATGGTGAACACGATGGCACAAGCCAGCAAGCCCACTAGAGACGTGATTTTGCCCAACCAGGACCACGCTGTAGGTGCCATGGTCAACAGGACAGTCAACGGGGTGCCCACTCATTTCTTTCAAAATCCAGTGGAGCACATGTAAAATACGAATAAAATGCTCGATATACACTGCTCCCGCCAGGAACACACAAAGTAGGGGGCTCTGCCAATAGTATCTCCTGCACCAACCTCTTGGAGAGTAGATAAGAGGAAGAAGAAACCTGTTAGAAAATTCAGAAGGCCGATCAACAGTCAGACATCAGAATCCTCACAGGCCCAAAGCCGACTAAGGCCTAAGGAATGTTTAGGCAGCCTGACTCTGGAGGAAATCCAGGAACGAAAGAACCCTCGATATTCTCGGGAGGAATCTATGCCCTAGGCCTAAAAGGGAGCCTTCCGGGCCATCAAATCCACTAGTGGTAGTAGCCGACCGACTACTGTTCACACTAGAGAAAGGACGGAGTTGAGGATATATCTCAACTCCAAAAGGTTAGCAAAGACTGGAGAAGGTCGGGAACTGCGTCTTCAAAGACGATAAACTTGTAATAGATCTTGACATATCTCCTTTTACAGCGAAGATCTTAAATCGTCCAATACCAAAAAATTTCAAAATGGCAACCCTTGATTCATACGATGGGAGCGCTGATCCCATGGACTATCTCAATCACTTCCACACTCATCTGAGTCTGCAAGAGTTGGAGGATACAACCATGTGCCGCTACTTCCTGCTAACCTTGAAGGGGGACGCTCGCATTAGGTTTCATCACCTCCCCTCAGATTCAATCAAAAACTTCCGAGAGTTGACTGATCTCTTCTTGGCACAATACGCCTCCAGCCGTCGAGAAGAGAAGCAACCTTGACATCTATCTCACATCAAATAGAAACCCGAAGAGAATCCACAAATATTTCTGGATTGCTTCGTAGCAGAAATCAGGCGGATCCCCAGGCCTTCAGAGGAGATGAAGTTTTACAGTTTCATCTCTGCGCTGACGTACGGAGACTTATTTAGGTACTTGGAGTATAATAATTCACAGACTTTTTGAAAAGCGGAGTCTATCACCAGGGTCTACACAGCGGCAGAGGAGACCAACGAGGCTAAACGTCTCGAGCGGATTAAATAGCCTCGCTCTCTCCCAGTAGAGAGAAAGAGAAAATACAACGACAGCAACCACTCTCGCAGAATGCACCACAGGACTGGACTGCCAGAGCGTAAGGAGTATGGGTCGATGAATTTTACGCCTCTAACTCACACGTGTTTGAACGTCCTCATACAGATCTCTGAAAAAAAGTTCCTTAAGTGGTCGAGACCACTTAAGAAATTAGAATGAGGGAATCCAGCCAAATACTGTGATTTTCATCAATCTTTCAGGTACTCCACGAAAGATTATAAGACTCTCCAGCGAGAAATAGAAGAGTTGATCCGCATAGGCCATCTCACTAGGTTTGTCAAGAACCTTGGCTAGAGCTCCAGCACAGCAGGCGGTGAGGGATTAGAGCCTTCTCCACCATGGAATCGGGTCGCAATAAGAGTGGTCAATAATGATCACGACTCGGTCGGTCAAGACATCAGCGGACCACAAGGAATAGTAGGACTAGAGGAAGAATCAATGCACTGAAGGCAGTGTCATTAGCTTTAGCAACAATGACCTAGAACATGTAATTTTCTCCCATGTTGATCCCTTGGTTGTATCCGTGCTCATTTCAGATGGTAATATCGACTACTACCCAAAACGAGTAATTATTGATAATAAAAGTTCGTGTGATTTGCTTTACCTTGATGTATTTTTTAAACTCGGTTTAAAAAGGAGTTAGTTAAAGCCTGTCGAATGCCCGCTATATGGCCTTGACAATAAGCCAGTACCCGTCCAATGGACGATCCAGTTATAAGTCACCCTGGGTACATACCCAAGAACGACGAGTCGTACACTCACCTTCTTGGTAGTTAACCTACTCTCCGTCTACAACGCTATATTAGGCCGCCCGTGCCTGACAGCGTTCGGAGCCGTCATTTCAATATCACATCTTAAGATGAAATTCCCAACAGTATACGGTGTGGGTGAAGTGTTGAGCGGCCAAGTCACTGGGCGGACGTGTTACATGTCTCAGAACGCCTCAAGTGGCAGTGCCAAGTCGGCAGGAGAACTTGACCATTGAGATGAAGCAACTCTACAGCAAGCGCAGTCCGGAAAGGCAACAAATCTAATCCCACTGAACCTGAAAGATCTGAAAAGGTGCATACAGATTGGTGGCTCACTCGCAGGGACTTTGCGCGACGAGATGATCACATTCTTGCAACGAAATGCTGACATCTTCGTATGGACTCCTACTGACATGCCTGGGATTTCGGATGAAATAATGGTCCACAAGTTGAGTCTCGATCCCGACTGCAAACCCGTTAAGGAGAAGCAAAGAAATCACTCCATGGAGAAGTTAATTGCCATCTTTGAAGAAGTAAAAAAGCTGTTGAATGCCGACTTTATCAGGGAGGTCTAGTACCCGAGTTGGCTTTTCAACGTTGTCCCGGTAAAGAAAAGCAATGGAAAATGGCGAATGTGTGTTAACTTCACCGACGTCAATAAGGCCTGCCCGAAAGACAGTTTTTCATTACCCAGGATCGACCTATTGGTGGATTCCACATCTGGGCATGAGCTATTGAGCTCCATGGATGCTTGGGCTATAACCAGATCCGAATAAGCCTAGAGGATGAAGATCACACATCGTTCATGACAAATAAGGCACATATTACTATAAGGTCATACTTTTTGGTCTAAAGAACGCGGGAGCCACTTGCCAACAACTTGTGAACAAAATGTTCGAGAAACAAATCAGTCGTAATATGGAGGTGTATATCGACGACATGCTCGTCAAGAGTAAGACCACTGTTGACCATATTTGTGATCTGGCTGAATCCTTCGTGGTGCTCCGCGCACATCAAATGAAGATGTACCCAACTAAGTTCGTCTTTGGAGTCTCATCAGAAAAGTTCCTAGGTTTTATCGTTTCCCAACAGGGGACTGAGGCAAATCCAGAGAAGATCAAGGCACTCATAGACATGACTCCGTCACAGAGTGTCAAATATGTCCAGCGACTAACCGGACGACTGGCGGCCTTGACCCTCTTCTTAGCTAAGTCAGGAGACAAGTATCTGCCATTTTTTAAAGCGCTGAGGGGAACGAAAGTAAACGGATTCCAATGGATGGTAGAGTGTCAAACAACCTTCAAAAAATTGATACGATACCTGGCCAGCTCGCCGTTGCAAATGCCACCCAAGGACGGAGAGGAGTCATACCTCTACCTAGCAGTGTCGGAGGTGGCCCTCAACTTCGTCCTAGTGCACCAGGACATCGACATTCAGCAGTCGGTCTACTACATTAGTAAAACATTGACCGGCCCAGAGACGCGCTACCCACACACAGAAAAGTTAGCCTCGGCATTTGTCTTCTCCCCTAAGAAGCTGAGAACTCACTTCCAGACTTATTGCGTGATTGTTCACACCAACCAGCCTCTGAAGAACATTCTCCAGAAACCTGACGTTTTTAGGCAACTGGTAAAGTGGGCTATCGAATTGGAAGATTTTAACATTAAATTTTGACTCAGACCCACAATTAAAGAGCTGGCTCTGGTTGAATTTATTGTCGAGATCACGGCACCAATTCTCAAGGAACAACCCCTAAGGATGCGAAACAGCATGACAAAGAGCCAAAATGGATCTTCAACGTTGACGGGTCATCTACGAACTCAGGCAGCGGAGCCGGAGTAGTTTTAAAAATCCCAGATGGGTTTGAATTAAAGTAATTGCTCAGACTCGACTTTTCGATGACCAATAATATTGTCAAATACTAAGCCCTATTTGCTGGGTTAAGGCTAGCTAAAGAGTGCTTAGCTAAACGGTTAACCATCCACAATGACTCTGAGTTGATTGTCTACCGAGTTAATGGGAGTTTCGAGGCGTGCAACCATCACTTGGCCAAATACTTAGCCAAGGTAAAGGAGACCAGCCAGATATTTGACAAGGTGACCATTGTTCACGTTCCTAAAACTGAAAACTAGAAGTCCAACCAACTAGTTAGGGCGGCGACGGTCGAAAACTTAGAGTAATACTCGAGGGACATGCAGGAGATTCTTCGCACTCCCAACACAGAGGAACGTGACGCGATGCAAATCTCCGGAGTAAAAAACTTGATGACACCATACCAAAGATACCTAATAGACAGAGCACCCCCAGTAGACGTAGACGAAGCCAAGAGGGTTAAGAAGACGATCAGCTGGTACACCGTGGTTGATGGACGGCTTTATCGCCGTGGTTACTCGATTTCGTATCTCCAATGCCTCACCCTAGAGGAGGTCGACTACTCACTAGGTGAAGTCAATTTCGAGATTTGCAGATCACATATCGGCGGTAAGAACTTAGAATTCAAGATCATGTGCAAAGGTTATTACTGGCCAACGATGAAAAAAGACGCGCTCGAGTTTGTAAAAAAGTGTGAAAACTGTCAAATTCATGGCAATCTTCACCGCCAACTGCTCGTTGAGCTGAAATCCCTTCAGGCTCCGTGGCTTTTCGTGTAGTGGGGACTTGACATTCTCAGCCCGTTTTTCATTGCGACAGGGCAAAGGAAGTTTATTATCACAGGTATCGACTAGTTCACTAAGTAGGTTGAACCCATCCCGCTGACCAAGATCACGGAGCACAACACTCTTGAGTTCGTTTGACAAAATATAATCAGGAGATTTGGTGTTCCCAAAGTCATCATCACCAACAACAGAACCCAATTCTCGAAAAAGCATTTTACCAAGTATTACACCAGTTTGAGTATTAGATTGGTCCACACTTTGGTGGCATACCTGCAAGCAAATGGACAGGTGGAGGTCACAAACCGCATGCTACTCAACGGTCTCAAGACCAAGCTAGAAGACACCGGGGACTCCTGGGTGGACGAGCTGCCCTCAATCCTTTTGTCTTATCGGATGACTCCAAAAAAGCCAACTCATGAGACGCCATTCTGTCTCTATTACGGGATTGAAGCAATAATTTCAGTTGAAATTGAGCTTCCAAACCTTAGGGTCAAATCTTTCGATCCACAAGGCAACTCCCAGAAAATCTAGGAGCACTTAGACTTGTTAGAGGAAGCCCCAACGCTTTCAGGATGCAGACTGCGGTATACCAATAGCAAATTGCTCACTACTACAATAAGAGAGTAAAAATACGGCAATTCAATGTTGGAAATTTGGTCTTAAGAAGCATTGAAGCCACAGGCAAGATTGCCATCTGGAATAAACTTTTTTCAAATTGGGAAGGGCCTTTCTTAGTCTCCACCATCATGCAAAACGGAGCATACAAACCCTAGACCCAGAACAACAAGTTGGTTCTACGGATATAGAACGCAACCCACCTTAAACGCTACTTCCAGTAAAGGTACATGTAGATTATTCACATGTATACTTGTAAGTATATGTACTGTTTCCAATTAATAAAAGAAGTACTCTTTTTCATTTGCACTGTGTTGTATGTTGTCTTTTTCTTTCTTATCTATTCCATATGTTTGTGTGCTTGCTTTACGTATTTACAGGACTGCGCAAACAACCTAGATTGCCCCTAAGTCGGGCGGGTTCTCACCCACTCGTTATTAAACCCTAATCATCCAGGCGACCCATGAGCAGTTGTATAAAAACCCCGATCATCTAGCCGGCCCATGAGTGGTCGTATTTAAATCTCGGTAATTTAAGCGGCCCATAAGCGGTCGTATTTAAACCCTGATCATCCAGATGGCCTAGTGATGGTCAAACTAAACATTAGTCATCCAAGTAGCCCGTTCACGGTCAAAATCTTAGGGGCTTAAACAGTACGCGCGATGACCTCCTACACAATGAGACAGCAAGGCCAATCAACGACGGTCAACAGAAGTAGGGCAACCCTCCACAAATGTTGGCCGTCAAGTTCATACTAGGACAGCGCCACAAATCCTTTACTCCCACAAGAGTATAGATCAGGCTTGGCATGACATGCAGGTCAACCTTGAATTCTCAATGGCTCAAGTCCTTCAGAAAGCGCCAAACATGTCTCGAGTAAGTCAGACGGCCAGCTTGCGTACACAAAGTTGGCTGGACAACTCAACAACAAGGGATTAAAAATAACAACAAAGGCAAAGTTGGGGACGAATACGAGTGGCCAACTCATTCTCCAAAGTACCATTTGCCCCGCGAGCTGGTCAATACATCGCATAATCCGGTCAACCTCTTCTTTGAGACGGGCATTCTCCTCTTTAAGTTTATCATTCTCCTCCACCAGACCTGCAACCACGGCCTCTCTTAGACTGGCATGCTCCTCTTTTAGCTGGGCGTTCTCCACCTCCAGGTTGGCCAGAACGGACCCTAGGGCAACCGCATCCTCCTAGTGCTCCGCCTTCAGCACCTCCAACTCCTCACCGAGCCATGCAATCACCTTATCTCTATCGGAGATCGCCAGGTCTCGCTGGCCAAGTGCCTTAACAACAGCGCCCGAAACCTTTTCCGTCTATGAAAACAGTAAGTGTTATCAACTGTAAAACTAAAGGAAAAAACAAGTCACCAAAGTTTACTTGCCAAATTCTGTGCATTGACAGCTCTGGTCTGGTACGAGACCTTGGCTCTAGCGACAGAGGACTAGAGGTGGAACCTTCATGAGTAGGCCTAGCAGTGGCCTCCGCCGCCAACTCCTTTGGCACATCCGCCACAGGATCCTCCGTCCCCACTACCTCTCCAACAGCGGGCTCCTCCAGCCTTTCCATGGCCTGGGCAGGCTCTCTAACGGTGGCCTCCTCCGTAATCTCCACACTAACACTAACTACCAATTGCGGCTCTCCGACAGTTGGGGCCCCCGGTGCCTCCTGAAGCTCCTCAGAAGCGGGCTCATTGGATAGTGTAATGTTCGGCACAACAGGAGGCTCTGCGAGCACCTCGTTGGGTTCTCGGCTAGTATCTCCTTCGGTAGATCAGCAAACCAATCCTCTATGGACCCCATAGAGGGCTCCTATTGCAGGAGGGCCAGAACGACGCAACTGGTGGTGAAGCACAGTTTGGCCTTATAAACCTCAATGGCAGACTCTTCACTGCCTACGCCGGAGCTATCTCCTACTCTGACAAGTTGACTGATCAAAATGTTCCCTGGATTGGTGGAGGAGGATGAAAAAGGCCTTATTTCTACCGCCGTCATTGTCCTCTTTACCACTGGACTTGAGGGAGACTCCTCGCTGGATGGCTCCCTGATCACAAGAGTCCCAGCCTTCCTCTTCTTAGAAGGCTCCACCATTTTCTGCTTAGGAGACGGAGGCCCCCACTTGGCCTTTTTGGCTTCATCACGAGAGACCACGTGGTCTCTCCAAAACACTACAAGGTGGTCCTCCACTAACTTGAATAGCCACTCCAGAGACCATGTCTTCTCCTCAGGAGGAGTCTTGGTGTAAGTCTCAGGCACCTTGCCCGACCAGGAGTCATCCACGTAGGTAAAAATGAACCGATTCTTTCAATTTTTTAAGGAATCATATATGACGGTATTAACCTGGAGACCACCGCGTGGAGCCAAGGAAATCCACTCTGCTCCTTGGTTAAACTTAAAAAGCACCCTCACCATCACCACCGTCAGCTGCTTCATATGTTGACAGAGAAATATGCAGAAGATACACAAATACTACACAGTGTTTACATAGTATTGTGCGATGGCGACTTGAGGGGCTGTGAAGATCTCCCGTAACTGATCAGGGATTGAAACACGAAGGCCACTCCTCAAGTGGGCCTCGTAGATGGTAACGTAGCCCTCCAGTGGTGTGCACCCCCTGTCTTTCTTGACAGGGATTCGGAAGACTGTCTCTTTTGTAAGGTTCATCCCTTGGCTGGTTTTGGAGCGGCGATGCAAAGGCCTTGTCTCACCTTGCTTCCAATGGGAACCTGTGAAGGAATTGGCTGGACTAGCTGGATACTTGAAGCTTCTGATGAAGGCTGTCTTCACGCCCCCTCCGTGGGTGACTTCTCACGCTAGTGAGGGTGGCTTGGCCACTCAGCCGTCGTCGTGTGCCTCCCTCCCGGCGGTGGTGATTTCTTGTGCAGCGGTAGATCATGGTGGATCTGTCACTGGGATCGTCTTATTTGTTTAGTTCTTCTATGACAAGTTGTTAAAGGAACTTAGTCTGATATCAACTTAGTGCCTGAACCTCCGGTTCTTCTTAGGCCGAAGATTTTACCTCTAGGGTGGTCACACGCTTCCCATCTTAAGCCTTTTAAGTTTTAGATTCGACCTCTAGGGCCAATCGAACTCAGCTGAATTTTCAGACAACTTCTTGGGCCGCTCAGACTTAACTGAGTTTTTAGATGACCTCTTGGGCGGCTCGAATTTATCCGAGTTTTTAGACGACCTCTTGGGCCGCTTGGACTTATCCAAATTTTTTGACAACCTCTTCGGCTTCTCGGACTTAACCGAGTTTTTAGACGACCTCCTTGGCCTCTCGGACTTATCTGAGTTTTCAAATGACCTCTTGGGCTACTCTGACTTATCTGAGTTTTTAGACGGCCTCTTGGGCCGCTTGAACTTATCTGAGTTTTTAGACGACCTCTTGGGCCACTCAGACTTATCCGAGTTTTTAGAACAAGTGAAGAGTATCCTATCCACTTGACCCTAGGGCAGCCTAGGCCTCGAAGTTTTTGTGGTTGGCATGCGGTTGCCCAGTGGTACATAAAAAATTGTAATGTTGTTTCATTGATGAACTATTGTGTCAACAAGCAATACAAGTGGTTTACCTGTTTCGCTTACAATTTTATTGGTAATACTTTTTGAGGTGGGCTGCGTTCCATGTCTGTGGGACAAGCCCTCCCTCCTCGGTGTGCAGCTTGTAAGCACCATTTCACAGGATAGCCGAGACCAAAAACGGTCCTTCCTAATTTGGGGAGAGCTTGTTCCAGCCGATATTTTTTCTAGTGGCTTCCATACTTCTCAGCACCAAGTCTCCCACTTCAAATTGGCGTGCTTTCACATTTTTATTATAATACCGAGCAATTCTTTACTGGTATACTACAGTCCACAACCTTGCCACATCTTGGACTTCTTCCAGCAGGTCAAGGCCCTCCCGGATCCTTTGCTCATTGTTGAGAGGGTCAAAACTCTCCACTCAAAGACTAGGGAGCCCGACCTTTATTGGGATGACCACCTCGGTTCCATAACATAGGCTAAAAGGGGTCTCTCGCGGTGGCTCTCTCAGTGTTGTCCTATAAGACCACAATACTGACGGCAGTTCATTAACCCATGAGCCCCTAGCTGCTCCAACTTCTTCCGTAGTCCATGCAATATCGTGCGATTCATAACCTTCACTTGGCCATTGCATTGCGGGTATGCGACTGAGGTGTTCTATAGTCTTATCCGTAGGTTAGTGAAGTACTTGGTGAACCTTTTTTTGGAGAATTGGATCCCATTGTCGGTCATGATACATTCGGGTATCTCGAATCGGCACACGATATCTTGTCGGACAAAATCTGCGGTGTTCCTCTCAGTTATGCAAGCCAAGGGTGCAGCCTCAACTCACTTGGTGAAGTAGTTGATTCCCACGATCAAGAACTTTCTCTATCCTGATGCTATTGGCAATGGCCCGAGTATGTCTAGTCCCCACTGCGCGAAGGGTGACTGGAGAACTTTGAGGTCCGTGTGTGGTTGGTGGAATAGATTGCCGTGGATTTGGTAGTTCTCACATTTTCATACGAAGTCCATGGCATCATACTTTAAGGTTGGCTAGTATTACCCTTACCTCATTAGCTTAAATATGAGGTTCTTACCCCCAATGTGAGATCCGCAAACCCCGAGTTGCACTTCCCTAAGGGCGTAGTTGGCCTATTTTGGAGTGATGCACTTCAAGTAAGGGGCGAAAAATCCTCGACGGTACAATCTACCCTTGATGATAGTATACCACGTAGCCGTCTTTCTTACCTTCTTGGCTTCCCCTGCATCCTCGGGTAGTGTTTCGTCCGTGAGGTACCTTAGGTAGGGGGCCATCCAGTCGTTAGACTCTGATATCTGCATCGCTTTAGTCTTAGGGTCTTCCACACTGGGCTTGTTGAGGACCTCGTGCATTTCGCGAGTATATTGTTCTGGATCTCCTGAAGTTGCCGCTTTTGCTAGTTAGTCAGCCTTTTTGTTTTCCTCATGTGGGATGTGGACCATTTCTACCTTTTCAAAGTCTGTCATGAGTTCTCGTACCTTCGTAAGGTACTTCAATAGTTGGGCATTGTTAGTTTCCAATTTTCCTCGGACTTGGTTGATGACCAACTCCGAGTCACTGTAGACGATGACATTGTTGGCCAAGCATTCTTTCACTAATCGTAACCCTGCGATCAAGGTTTCACATTCTGCCACGTTGTTGGTCGCTGGGAACCCGAGGACTATCGAATATTTAATCTACAATCATTCAAGCATCCGCAGCATAACGCCAGCTCCGCTACCGTCCTTCATTAAAGAACCATCCACGTGTAGGGCCCATTTCTTTGGGGAGTCCAAATCCTCAGGTGTACAATCGCCCGAGAAGCCTTAAGTTGTGCCAGTGGTTTTGAGAATAAAGTTTGCCGGGGCCTGACCTTTCAAGGTAGGATGCGGGTGAAACTCTATATCGAACTCGCCTAACTCAATAGCTCATTTGACCAACCTCCCTAACATTTCAGGCTTTTGCAAAATTGCTCTCAAGGGATGGTCGGTCAAAACGACTATCTTGTGTGCTTGAAAATACGGTCTTGTTTTTGTGAGGAAAATACAAGCGCTAGTGCCATCTTTTTTGTTTGAGAATATCTTGTCTCAACGTCGACCAAAATTTTGTTGATGTAGCATATGGGCTGCTGCCTGCCGTTTCGCTAGCTCACTAGGGCTGAGCTCAAGGCTTTATCCGAGACCAACAAGTACAAAAACAGCTCCTCACCCGTTTGGGGAGAAGTCAACAGAGGCGGGTTTGACAGGTAGTCCTTGAGTCCTTCAAAGGCTTCTTCGCAGTCAGCTGTCCACCGGAAGTCATTATTCTTTGTTCCTCTCAAGGCCCTGAAGAATGGCGTGTATTTCTCGGCCGCTTTAGCGAGAAAACGTGACAATGCTGTTAGCCTTCCGGTGAGCTTTTGGACCTCCCTTATGATTCTAGGGGACTGCATATCCACGATAGCTTTGATCTTTTTTGGATTCACCTCGATCCCCCTACTAGAAACGATGTAGCCCAAGAATTTCCCTGACGAGGCCCCAAACGTGCATTTGGCTAAGTTCAGCTTCATCTGGTACGCTCTCAGAGCATGAAAGGTTTCGTCCAGATCTCAGATATGGTGGTCAGTTATTTTGGTCTTGATGAGCTTGTCGTTGACATAGACCTCCACATTCCTACCAATTTGGCCTTCAAAGATTTTATTCATGAGTCTCTAGTAAGTAGCGCTCGCATTCTTCAGATCGAAGGGCATGACTTTGTAATATTATGTCCCCTGGTCTGTTATAAATGACGTGTGCTCCTCATCTTCGAGACTTATCATTATTCGGTTATAACCCAAATATGCATCCATGAAGCTTAGGAGCCCATGGTTGGACGTCGAGCCCACAAGATGATCAATTCTGGGGAGTGGGAAGCTGTCTTTCGGGTAAGCTTTGTTGACATCCGTGAAGTCCACGCACATTCTCCATTTTTCGTTGTTACTCTTGACCATCACGACGTTAGACAACCAGTCCGAATGGTGCACTTTCCTTATGAATCCCACGTCCAGAAGCTGCTTTACCTCATCTCGAATCGCCACTAGCTTTTTCACCGAGTTATTTCTTCTTTTCTGCCAAATGGGTTTGTGAGTGGGGTCTAGACCCAACTTATGGATTGTCACCTCAGTCGATATCCCCGGCATGTTGCTTGGAGTCCAGGCAAAGACGTTCGAGTTCTTTCGTAAGAAACTGATGAGCTGGTCCCGGAAAGGCCTTGGCAACGTACTCCCTATTTGGATGGTCTTTTCCGGGTCTTGGGGATCCAGAGGAACTTGATCAATTTTTTCTCACGACTCGGATTGTTGCAGCGTCGTTTCGTCGCGGAAGTCCAAGTCTTCCATGGGTCGAGGGAGTGGAGTTTGCATAACTTGGGACAGGAACACGTTCACCCTGTGGCTTGGTCTCCAAGGACCTCCCTGATCCCATACGGTGTCAAAAACTTTATTTTCAAGTGCGAGATAGACGTTACCGCCCCAAAGGCAGTTAGGCACGGGTGTCCAAGGATTGCGTCGTCGACCGAGGACAGTTCTATGACTAGAAAAGAGAGGGTCTTTGACAATGTCCTCGAGTGAGTTCCTAGTATAACTTTGAGTTGGACGACTCTCTGTATTGGCACTACTCGTTGTCCAACCCGTAGAGTGGTCCTTCCGTTGAGGTCATCTGACTTCTTTTAAGTCCTAATTTTAAAAAATAAGGGCAGTTACAACCAAATGATCAGAATGAGAGGATGTTACATGGGCCATATATTTGTTGCTAAAACTAATGACTGCATCCCTAGATTCTACCGTAGGTCTTTTGCCCTTCGGTGCCGTGTCTCCCTGTGCTCCTCTTGCCACCAAGTGGGTAGAGATCATGCTGACCACTCTCGCGGCCACTCTGCCCCTTGGAAGGTCAGCGTCAGCCACCTCCGCTGCTTCGGATGTCTGCCTGGTTTTTTGCAGGACACGGTTGAGATAACCTCTTCTGATAAGCTCTTCAATCTCTTTTTGTAAAGTCCGACGGTCCTCAGTATTGTGGTCTCCGCAACGGAGATAGTGACAGTATTTGGTCTAGTCATCCAACTCTGAACTCTTCATCACTTAGGGCCATTTCAAAAATTTCTCATCCGAAATTTACATCAGGATGTTGGTGCATGAATCATTCAAGGGAGTGAGGCTGATAGGCCTATACTCCTTGTGGGTGTTCTGCTCAGGCTTCTGTTGCTCTCTGGGTGCCAGGAAGTCTTGTCGTCCTTCGAACCTTCTCTTTACACTTGATGTCCTCAGAGAGAGGTTCTCCACCTGGGCAGGCCTCTTCGTATCATTCACTTGTTCGATCGCAATGTAAGCTCTTGCTATACACCCTGTCTCCCCGAACGTCTGCCAGCCCTTATGCACGGGGTGCTTGAAGAAACTTCCCCGTTCCAAGGTAGAAAGGACGGTAGTCGGCTTGACCCCATCAGTAAACTTTGGGATCTGCCTGGACTCGGATATGAAGCGAGACAGAAAGTTTTTCAAGCTCTCCTTAACCCCTTACTTCACGTGAGTTAGGTGCCATGACTGCTTTTCAATCCTTCTGCTAGAGGCAAACTCGGAAAGAAAAGCCTCTGCCAGCTCCCTGAGAGAGCGGATGGAATCCACCGGCATCCCATAAAACCAAATTCTCACGTCCCCTTTGAGTGTTAGGGGGAAACACAGGCACATAGTAGTTTCATTTAAGCCTTGAAGATTTAAATGTTCGCAAAAGTGATCCAAGTGGTCTATCGGATCAGTACTTCTATCATACTCGTTCAGGTTAGGCATTTTAAATTTCGGGGGAAGTGGCCTTGCCCTGATTTCCGTCATAAACGGAGACTTGCGGAAGTCATCGATTCCTGTCTCGTCATCGCCGAAGACTCGACGGAATACTCTATCGAGTTTTTTCTCCACCAGAGGTGTGGTTGCCACTTTCTTCTCGTTGAGGAAAGTCCTCAACTCATAGGGGTCTTGTGCTGTATGCTGCCCCGGGTGGTTCCTGGCCTCATGGGCATAGCAACGGTTTCGCCTTTCAAGGCTCTCCTCCTGTATCCGCGGACCTAAGCAACCTTGAAGGCCCGATGGGACTTGGTTGCTTGAGGCAACTTGGGTTTGCGGGTCCTTTGGCTGAGCAGCATGTTTGCTGGTCTGTTTTTTTCCTTTTCCCTTACCTTGGGAGGCCGTGCTTTGGGAGGCGCTAGACGGCGCCCCCCTCTGTCTTTCATTCACAGTCGTATAAAGTCCTTGGATAGCTTTGGCCATGTCATCCATCTTTACTGCCAACCCCCGAACATAAGGGTCAAAATGATCTTCTATCCTGCCGCAGTATGCTGGGCCGTTAGCTCCTAAACACGTTTCTTGGATAGGAGTGCTAGTCTATCCTTGAATATTCACCATTTTTCGTATCGGATTGAGTGTTTGAAAGGGAATGCTTGACTTCCTGTTCACTTCCCACAGACGGCGCCTAATATTGCGTCCTCGAATCCCTGCTCGGAGTCGGACGAGGATTTGATTGCAACACCACGGAATTAGTTGTGCAAGAAACGGAGAGATAGTACGAGGACCGGTAACTGGTGAAAGGACGAGGATTAACGCTGCTTGGGGGGACGAGAATTAACTCACAAGCGTTTTTACGTAAAAACCTTATCATAAATAAGACGAAAAAACCAAAGGATTTTAGTTCGAGAACCACCTCCACTGTGTTGTTATCAAATACAAACGTTTACAAAAGTACACTCAGGTGCGTTAGGCCGAGAGCCTTGCGTTTGGAAGTTCAAAGAGTTACTCTTCAACGCAAGTCTTGGACTTCTCTTTTAGCTTTTTTCTCTATACTGAAGGTCGCAAGAGTTAATGCGGGGATTAATGTCTCTCCCCTTTGTTAGGTGAACAGTTAAGGTATTTATAGTGGTTAAACTTCCGGTGAAATCTGTCCACGTGGCGCTGGCGTGTTCTTGTGACTTGCTTCCGACTCTACGAATTCCTCTTGTCCAATCAAGCGAGTTGCGTGCACGGCCGTTTCCTGAACGTCTGCTCTGCTAGCCATGTGCTGTGCAGGTCATCATTCCCCTCGCAGTCTGACTGACCAACCACCTAATACCTCCCTCGTGGTTCCAGCAGGCCAGGTAGCGTCTGAGACTCATCATAGGCGCATGGCCCATAGTGATTCTCAAGCCCATTGTACCACATGGGCCGGTCTAGACGCCTAGGCTTCTTGAGCCTATTCAACCTCTGGGCCCATTTCGATGGTGACAGATCTTCGGTTTAATCCTTGGGTATCCATACCCAACAATAAGTATACAAGCCATAATTATAAACAGTAATAAGATAATATAGACAAAACAATCAAAAATACGTCACAAGAGTAAACATATCCAAGATTGATAACAATTAAAGTATAAATCGATATGTTAAACAGATTAAAAAAATAAAATAAAATCTTCCGCTTTGTTGCTAATTCCTACTCATTGATATTGACTCATGGTAGGCTTACTACCGGTGTTTAGTCAACACGTCCTAGTTTTAAAAGATGTTTTCTTCCTCTTCAATTATTTGGACATTTGTTTTTTTTTGCCATTAAACCGAAGAGAGTTCTGAGACTTGCCTTTAAACAAGTCCTGAGACTGGCCATTAAACCCTTTGTCGTGTGTGCTTAGAGCACGCAAATACTCCAATCCTCGTACAAGTCTCATATAAATCTCTAATAATTATTCGTTTGTTATGTTATCTAAAAGGAAGTAACCCAAAAATTAAACAGTAACAAACCAGTGATAAATTATCAAATAATTAGTAATAAATTTTTATACAAAAAAAAAATCTCTCTATTTTTCTTTCATTTCTTAATCTATGAGGCATAGTGGCATGCCTTAGTCAATAAGAGAGATTTTCTTCCCCAAAAAAATAAATAAAAGTCCTATTTCATTGAATAATTCAATAAATACTGCATAGGATATTTCTAAGTAATCAGCGATGTAACATCATATGGCTATATTATTAATTTCTTTCAATAAATTTGAATCGTGACGTGCTTTGGACCAGAAGTCACGGACTTGTAGAAATAATATAATATATAAACAGAAAAAGTATAATATGCAATGAAAGGGATTATATTTAAATGATTTATTATAAGTGCCTTTTTCTATTTCATAAACTTGATTTACTATAACAAAATAGTTGAGATAAGCTATATATTAAAAAGTGACATTTAACATATTTGAATATAATTTGATATGGCCAAATTCAAATGCTTTCACAAAATATTTCAAGTTAGAAAACTCATCTTTTTCTTCTTTATTTGTCCTTCAAAAACAAATAAATATGGTCAATTTTGAGATAATTAAATTAATAAAATATTATTTGATATATCCCTGAATCCGGGTTCTCGTGTGGATTAGAGAGTCGTTGGATTCCTCGATTGGCGACGATCGTGAATGAGTCCGGTCTCCGCATCTCTTAACCTAGACCCTACGTGCCACAAATTACAAATAAGAGGTTAGAGGATGGTAAGATATTCTTCTATCGTATATAGTTCGACACTTAAGTCAAAAATCTTTCCTAATAGATGAAAGGATGTAGACGTAGGAATAAACATGATGGGGAGTGCTTAAATGCAAGAATGTAAGGAATGCGTGTAGTGTTTGGAGAAGGCTTTTGCTTCCCTTCTTGCACTGTAAAGAGTGGCTCACTAGAATCGTTGGATCAAGGCGATGGTTTGAGGGGAGAGAGTTGGTTCTTTCTCCTGACTTTCTTATAACCTGGGAGCTAGGATCGCTCTTTTTATCTCAAGTCACCGTTTAGGTCTCTCTGAAATGGAACTCAGGGATGCCTTCTCTACTGAGGGAGAAGGTCTTCATGGAGGAGGCCTTTGGATGCGAGAATCTTCGACAGGTAGCTTGTCCGAATTCGCAAACTGCTAAACGCTGGCAGTGGCTAGCGGTGTTAGTTGTCGCCTTATGGTGACACAGTGACCATTGTAGGGTGTGACCAACGCAAGTTTGTTTGACTTTGCTTGGATTAATTAGGCGACTGTTGGGGCTGCGTCTGTTACAGCTTGCCAGCGTTGACGCTATCTCCTATTGGTTGACATCTCCTGAGTCAACGCCTTTTACGTTGCAATCTGCGATAGCCTCTGCAGGGGTGCGGGCAAAGCTGATTAGCTGCATGTCAGAGGTGACCAATGGGTCTTGCTTCTAAATCTTTTAGGATGTCATCGCTGGGTTGGGCTAGGCTCTTCTGCGAATTGGACCCATCTTTTTCCAGTTGGGCTTCATTGGTTCTGGCCCTGATTTATGTTGGACCTATCATTATTTAACACTCTCAGAAGAGTATTATTCAACATTCACTATTTTCCGGCCTTCTTCAAGAACTCCTTTTAGGGCACCGTCCATCATTTTTTGCTACAAAAATATAGTCTTTCTTTAATATTTTATATATCAGTTTATCTAATACGATACAGACTTAAATATGAAATGATATTATAAAGAAATATCCCATCCCTAGAAGCTTTACTTGTCTTTGTGGTGGCAATATTCTGATTATGTAATCGGTAGTTTACTCTAAAGTTCATCAAATCGAACCCAATTTCAATTATGCATCACATCCAATTTCTAATTGAGACCGATGGGGGAACCAGTTGGTGCATTTCTCATGTAAAAGCAACCCCATATTTTTTAAATATTAATAATCCATCAAAAATAAAAGTTTGTGATTTATCCATTTTTAATAATTAATATCAATATATTGTTTGCTT
>JAODPA010118151.1:0-18498 GCA_025585075.1 Nepenthes mirabilis | reverse complement strand
TTTTTAAAATCAATAATTTAAATTATTTTTTTTGTTTTTATTTCTTATGAAATTTATTTCCCTGCAAGTAACGAGTTGGAAATATGCAACTCGAACAAGCTCAGCATAGTGGAAGGGTTCGTATTCTATTTGTTCAACGTTTTTCTCTGGTGATAGTTATTATTACTCGATTCGACCCTTGCTTCTGCTATTCCAGCTCGAACGGTGGAATTAAGCAGCAAAAACCTGTTATTCTCTCTCTCCCCCTTCCTCTTTCACTGTGTCAGTAGATATGCAAGCTCCATGCCTCGGTGCATGCAAGAACTTCGCCACAGCACCGCAACAGTTCCTGGGGTTTCATACTCAAAACCTCATTTTGGACCGACAACAGTTGTCAGCGAAGCACAATTCTTTTGTCTTCTTCGCCAACTGCTGTTTCTCGCCTTGCATTTCTTGTAGAATTAATAGACGCAATCTAAGCTCCAGGTACAATAGCAAGAAGAGGGAGAATCGTGGTAGTGGTGGTGGTGTTGATGAGAGGGGGGAGGTTAAGGGAAAGGACAATGTTTGGAGTATTGATAATGAGTTGGCGAAGAAGGTGGATGAACGGGAAAGTGATATGAGGAGGAGAAGGAGGGACAGGAGGAGGAGGGTTAGGAAGATTAAGGGTTCGAGGGTCTTGGTCTCTGGAGCTATGTTGATGGAGGTTGAGACTGTTTTGCAAACCCAGGTAATTTTTTCCTCTTAAATTTTTTTTACAGCTTTTCTTGGTGTTAATAGACTGCCGAAGAACCCTTAAACCCACCAATTTAAGCTGTTATGTCAAAGCTGAAGAATGATTTTCTCTCTCACGGAAATTCCCTATGGCTTGAAGCCCAGATTTTCTTATATCTGCTGTTGAAGTATTACTTTGGAAGACGGAGTTCACATGATTTGAACTATAGACCTCCTTGTAAAAGATGCCCTGATACCATATCATAAAGGCTCTAGAATGGTTTGTAGTTCATCATAACTTCATAGTAATGTTTCCGGAGATCAAACTCTGAGCTTCTTACTTAAAGCATCTTTGACTGTCGAGGATCGGGACTTTTTTAGGACTTGGATATTGTCAGGTCTAAGTCGGCTTGATATGCTTGATTGCAATTTTTTTTGGCAAAGGTTTAATTGTTTTTAATTTTTTTTGATTTTGCATTTAAGTTTACTTTTACCTAAATTATTTACTCCCTGATTTATTTAATTTTGTATTCTGTGAATTCTTGGTGTGTGGTTTAAGTTGATTGGTTACCAGATGGGCTTGGAATTCCATTTCAGTCATTTTATATGTTGGTATAGCTGGAAAAATATGAATCAATGGTAGCTTTATAATTTTGGAAAGGGTAAATGATTTGGAACTCAAGCAGAAAATTTTCTGTCAACTGTTTCAAGGACATATTTCTGTCAACGTGAAAAGCTTGTCATTCTACCTCTCTATATGTGAATGTTATTATTGGTTGGTAAAGAATTGGATGTCCATATGACCATTATGATATAATTGCCGTAAGAACTTATTTGCTTAAAAATTTCTTATTTTCTCTTAAGGTGGTTGTCCTAATATTGAACAGAAAATTTTTTTGTGTGTAAAATTAGACAAGTTACTTTCTTGGCCCATTTAGTTTATCCAATAAGTAACACTATTCCCTTTCAGGAACCTGTAATTCGACCAGCATGGAATACTTTCGTAAGTAGTGTCAGTGGCATATGGAAGGGAGTTGGAGCAGTGTTTTCACCAATAACTGCTGAAATGGAGCCGATTGAAATGGGTAGAAAAAATGAAAATCTTTATGACTGCTATACCTTCTCTCGTGTGGAAGCAGTGCCGGCACAATCTGGAGAGAGGATGCCTGAAATCCGGAGGAAAATAAATTGGGTGACTTTAAATCCTTGTGGTGAAATGCAGCAGCAAATTGGAGGTGATGACCGGAGCAAAGAGGCAGGCAAATATGGGTATACATCTTCAGACATGAAGGAAATGACTGATGGAAGCATGACAAATCATCTTTTTCCTAAATTTGAGTCATTCGACCTCATGACAAGTGATGTGATGGAAGATGATGTCATGGGCATGGAGCCTGGTCTTGTTTTCTTTGAGGTAAGACTCCCTCATTCTTTTCAATGTACCCGCAAGATTTCACTCTGTTGGCTGAACCAGGCAGATTTTACCAGCTT
This sequence comes from Nepenthes mirabilis, assembly GCA_025585075.1. Taxonomy (NCBI): domain Eukaryota; kingdom Viridiplantae; phylum Streptophyta; class Magnoliopsida; order Caryophyllales; family Nepenthaceae; genus Nepenthes; species Nepenthes mirabilis. The sequence goes on along the minus strand of JAODPA010118151.1, from coordinate 16,314 downwards.
CCACCACCATGTAGTGTCCCATTGAAGTGCCTCAATTCCAAAATCATGGTGGAAGATGAATTATTCATTGTAGTAGGCAGGAGATCATGTGCTTTTTGAGTTTCTAAGTTCAGTTTTCCATCAAATAGATAGATTGGAATGGTTGTATATTGTTTAGCTAGTGAGATTTTTATTTACCATATTAGATGAACATTAGGGAAATATGTAACCAAATTTGCCCAATGTAGAGGCAATCAAGAAAACTGCATAAGTGGATATATAACCTACTGAGAAGTGGGCTAATCCAACTGCTTGACTATTAAGGCTGTTTATACTAACTCGAACAGTAAAGGTTAACCGGTTGGAAGGATAAGCCTGAGGCAGTCACAACTAATCTTGGCTCACTGAAACTACAATTGATCTGGCTGAGGACATTTCTACAATTTACTTGAAATCATACTCTATCCAGATGGTGATGCTGATGTTGATAGGTGCAAGTCTAGCTGTGAATTGTGATAGCTATGCTTTGTGACGGTGGTCTTATTTCTTTTCAGTGAATTCTGCTTGTAATGTGTACTCTCATTTAGCACATATATGCAGGTGTCGTGGTCAGGGAACTATGTGCATTCTATTCTTTTTGATATTGTTATCTTCCTCTCTCTCCTTGCCTGCTTCACTTCTTAACACTGTTCATCTTTAGCTTCATATCAGAAGATACATTAAGCCTGGAATTTTATTATCCATAGAAGGATAAAAGAACATAAGCTCCATAGTGAGTGAATATGTGAATAAGTACACAGCAATTCCTGTGTTTTTCAATTTTGTTTGGAAATGTGATCATTCCTGAGTTTGTTTGGCAACAGGTCTGAAGTTTGTTACTCTCCTGGTGGGAGTAGGAGGGGATTATTGCTGGATCCCTTAAATAATAAACCTTCTTTCCAAACTAGTCCTGTAAAGTTGGATGGGAACAACTATTTTTGTCTCTCTTTTGCTCAGTGTTCGTTAAAACCTGTGTAATGTATTGAATATGACAGTGGGGTAAAGAAGAAACCAACTATGAATGACACATCTTTAGACCAGGCTGAAAACCTTGTGATTATATGAACTCAATTTTTTTTTAATCCTCAAACGTACAATGTCCAAGTCTAGATTTTGCTTGAACGATTTTGAGGGCTGAACTTCAGACATTTCTTCTGAGCAATGTTGTCCACCTGTATGAATGAGAACAAATTGCATGAGATAAAGGACCGAATAGGCAGTAGCCTAGTATTTTTAGAGAGCTTAATATTTTGAGCCAGTAATTAAAGTTTGGCAGGAAAATCTGCCTAGAGTATCTTTTTTATGCTGTTAAGTTAGAGAAGAAGATGACTTGAGGAATGTATATATGGTTTCTTTAGTTGGACTCAGTTTGATAGTGATCAAGTTCCAAGTTCTTGGAAAAGATCTTTTTCCTTTCTTAAGTTAGCTTCTGGTCATGTATCATTGCATATGGTACCTTATTATTCTTCATGTGGTAAAGAAAATAGTTGACGGCAAATGGGTGGTTATTAAGTTTGATAGGACAATAGATAATTCAAAGCTAGATTAAGGGTGAGTGGGATCAGTTAGTTCCATCAAGCTCATTAGTTGGATATATTTGCTCTTGTGGCTAAGTTGAATAGGAGGTTGGTTCTTTTTGTGCAGCTACTCTAGGTTGGGATTTCATCAACTTGTTGCATATGTTGCCTTCTTGTGGACCTTGAGCCTATGTATCTATTGAGGTTTCTCCATGTTTATTTTTAGAGGATTGAAGGGGAAGTGTCATATTAAAAGAAGTCCCTGCAAAGGTAAAGCAGTCTCCTTGGGCCTGGTGAATAAGTTCAGTTTGCTTACAATATATTAACTGAATTTTATTCTTCTTGTAGTGCTGCAGATAGAAGCAGCCTTTGGGTTTGCCAAATCTCAATGAAATTTACTGTGGAATTTGGGGACTTTGCTGACATTTTCTCCGTTCCTTTTTTTGCCTAGATAATGACATTTCCTTTATTAATGAATGGCTTCTTGTACTTGTTGCTACATAATAGTATTTTTCAGCATTTTGTTTCTGAAATTTCCTTATGAAGGGGCATAGAATTGAGTCTTGATCTAAGGTAATGGTTGCGGCACGTGAAGGGTAATCAATTCATCTTCCTATCGAAGAAAAAGGAGATCATATCACCTGGACTACATTGGAAATGATATTTGTTTTCAAAGTTGGATTTCAGAATCTGGGACTGAGGAGTGTTAGACAATGTGCAAAATTGAAAATTAAAGATGAGCTGACACGGTTGGGTTAAATCGATCTGTTAAAATGGAGACATACATCTGAAGTTTTAGTGATTTTCAAGGACCTGTAAAATGGAAGGAAAAGTTGTTGTATGTTATAAATCCAGCTATATTTTATTGACTAGAATGCTCTTGGGAAATGAAAACAACATACCTGTGATAGGAGAAATTAGCACTTGTAGTTTGTAGAACCAAGGGAAGGGGAGTGATTTCACTGAGGTTACAGGCTATATAAGGGGGAGTTCAGGCCTTGAAAGACAAGGCTGTGGTGATTAAAAATTATTTTTAATTAGGTGGAACCACAGGAAGAAGATTGATTCACTGGGATTACATACTATAGAAGTGGAGTTCAGGCCTTGAAATACAGGTTTGTGGTGGTTAAAAAATAAATTTGTAGTTTACATTTTGGCAGATGTTGCATTTGATTGAATAGAATTATAGAGGATTCATGTGTATGACTCAAAGCAGGGACTTAATGCTTTATTGATGATGTTGTTGTCTGTTGATACACATGGGTCCGACATGTGAAAATTTGTAGGCATGAAGCTGATAAGAATACGGCTCGGGTGAGCAGATGGGGTGCAGCTTCATAGGGAGTGGGCCAAGAGGCCCTCTGTGGGTCCATGCAGAGAGTAGGGCAGCTGTTGAGCATACCCAACAGATTATTAAGTTGTTTCTTTTATTCTCATAAATGGTAGTATGGTAGTTTTGCTATCATTAAGGGCAATAGAGTCATTAGATGTTATTAGGGTTTTGGTGGCTATATAGGTTAGCTTAGTTTACGAGGGAGGGATTCATTCATTGATTTGAGAATTCTCCTAGAGACTTGTCGACTGTCAAGTTTGAGAATGGGACCCATTTGGGTATTTTCATCAAGCAATCTTCATCGGCTGTCAAGTTGTTTGAGTTGATTAAGGTCATTATATGATTCTTCTTCGGAAGTTACTCCGGCTTTTCTTAGATTTTGCTATGAAGATTGCTTGGGTTAATTAAGAATCAAGTGTATTATTCTACTTTAGCAGTTTGATTATCTATCTTATATTGACTTGATTATTGATTACTTTATTCCTGTTATTGTTATTTTTGTGATTTGGTCATTGTGGTGAACCCTAGAGTGGAGCTAGGGTTTATATTCGTTCATTTTGGTTGATTAGCAACTTTGAGTGTGTGGAACGGAACAGATCCTGGAATGGGGGCCGTTTTCTGAAGCTCTGTTATTGAGTATGCTTGTTATTGGTACGCTATTTTAGAACTTGGAACGTGCCTGTAGCTTTTTGATCATGCCCAGCAAAAAAAAAAAAAAAAAAAAAGAAAAAAGAAAAGAAGATGACATTCTGGTAATGGTCCATTAGCTAGGAATTACTTGCGTTATGATGCATTTGGTGATATATTTTTGTGTGTTGCAGGATGGATCTTACTCTAGAGGACCAGTTAGCATTTCAGTTGGTGAAGTTGATGAATCCAAGTATTTTCTTTCTCCAATATATAAATTTGAACAAGTAAGTTCACATACTAGATCAGCCTAAGAAAAGTTGCATGAACATGTCAATAATTTCTTGCGTTTTTCTTTAGTCATTTATTTCCTTTTGGAAGCTGTCAGTCTTTCTGGAGAAGTTCAATGAAAACTTGGAAATGAAAGACTGCCAATCCCAATGATTTTTCGTCACTGCTACAAGGCTATCGTGGTGGAAGCATAGCATTAACCTGACTAGCTGACTCGGAGATCTTAGAGGGGCTAGGGGGTTTGGTTGGGTCAACAAAGGGGAGGTGATCTTGGTGCATTACAGTTTCAAATAATTGTCACAGCGGCCGTCACAATATTGCTGTTGTGGCCCATCGTGACAGTTGCAACTGCCACAATTTTGAATCATTGGCAAAAGCTAGAATTAATTCTATGCATTGAAGTATGATAATTTGAGTAATGGAATACAGTTCTGTGACATTTATAAAACGCTGGTGACCACAATGGTGAAGCATTAGAAGAAAACTAGGAAGTAATCCTAAGGCATAGAAGCAGGAGAATTTAAGTAATGGAGTACAATTCTAAGATATCTAAAGAATGCTCATGATGCATTTTTTTTATGAATTCAATATCTGCATTACCGTGGATTGCAGATTTTTGTTTTCAAGTATTTTTAATTCAATTTTAAACTATGCCTTACACAAACATTTAGTTTCACTTTAATGTCTTATGCATGATTGTGTCCCATATATTATTACTAGTTTCAATAATAAAAATCATGTATCATATATATAAGTAAATGGTATAACATGTGCATATATAAAGAAAATTTTCACTAACATTACATTAATTTTTGGTGGGGGAAAATGTTGCCAGTTGGTTGGGATCAGTTTGTAATGGTCGGCACATGTGGATTCTCATCAGTACATTAGTCCAGTACCATATCAGACACTTATTTTCCAATATAATATGGGCTGATATATTATTCCAAGTTCCATTATTTTCCCAAGGACTTAAGGTTCTTCAATTCCATGCTTTGCTAGTATTTACTTGTTTATTTGCTATCTTGTAAACAGATGAGAAAGTCCTTCGTTCAATGGTTTGATGTCTCAAATCTTTGTTATGATTTCTCCTAAGCATCACTCTATTTTCTAAGTGCTTGTTAAATGCTCATGCAATTACCTAACAGGAGTAAATTCTTTCTCAGTGCCTGGTTAAAGGCTGCCATAAAAGGCTGCGTATCGTGCATACTATAGAACTTAGTAACGGCGGTGCCGACATCCAGATACTCAGGGTTGCTATATACGAAGAACAGTGGATCAGTCCTGCTAATATCCACGACCACAGGTATGTCAGAATTGTTCCACTTTGACGTGATTCATATTTTGTAATTTATTAAAATAATTAAATATTACAATTCCTTATAGTTTTGTTATATTTTATTAGAAAAGTTTTTCCCTTGATCAGCCTGCTGTTTGATAGAAAGAATGACCTTGTTGTAATCAATGAATCGATTATCTTCCTACCCAATCCCATTTTTTGTTCAGGATAATAAGTGACAGCTTTTTCTATATGAGGGACAGTTTCATATTTGAACTGGAAGAAGTTTTGTTAAATTCTCATTGATTCTGAATTTAAGAAGCCTTTCATAAAATAGAACATAATACTGCATGGTATACAAAATTCTGTAACTCTGATTATGGAAGAGAGAAAAGGGTGAATAAAGAAAAATCAATTTTAGGTTCTTTAAAAAAAAAAACTAATCATGGATTCGGCTATATTATTAATATTTAATTTTGCATTATTGAATTATGAAATTGAATGATAATATTGACGATCTGTTTGATCTTGTGGAGTCATACATGGTAACCTGGCACTTCACCGGCGTTTGTTAGTTCTCATTTGCTACATTTGACAATCTTACTAGCACTATAGCAACATTTAGTGTGATGGAATTGAAGTTTTGCATTTGGAACCCCTTAGAAACAAGGGTTGTTTCGGTGAAAATTAAGAAAGAAGGGAAAAAATTTTGCAAAATGGGATTTGGGAGCTTTTATTTCTACCGCCATATGCTGTCTCTTGTGTATTTTCAGAAGCGATGCTCTTTTGTTCTGACAAACCAGTTCTTTTAGGATGAAAATTTTTGTGCCATGGGTTTGGTACACGCATCATGAGACTAGTGTAGAAGATTTCACATGATAATATATTGACCACTTTAAGCCGCAAATATAAGCTTGTACCAGTGTGGTTTTATTCTTCCTAGGCTTTTCCAGAAAAAGGGCCTATTATTATGGAGATGATTAAGCTTTTCTGTAATGCTTATCCCCTCTATTTTCCAAGATAACATGAGATCTAAGATACCAATTCCCATACTCCACCTTGCTTAAGAAATGTCTTCGTTGGGTGTAGCACGACTCAAGACTGACCTGACTCACATCAATACACTTTTGAATGGAATTGTCCCTAATATCATTATGTAGCGACTCAATCCACATGATAACATATTGTCCCATACTCCACCATGCTTAAGAAACGTCTTCGTTGGGTGTAGCATGGCTCAAGACTGACCTGACTCATATCAACACACTTTCGAATGGAATTGTCCCTAAAATCATTATGTAGCGACTTGATCCACATGATAACATATTGTCCCATACTCTACCATGCTTAAGAAACATCTTCATTGGGTGTAGCATGGCTCAAGACTGACCTGACTCACATCAACACACTTTCGAATGGAATTGACCCTAATATCATTATGTAGTGACTCGATCCACATGATAACATATTGTTCGCTTTGGGCTACAGGCATGGACTTATACCTGCATAGTTTTATTCTTCCTGACTTTTTAGGAAAATACTTGTTATTATGAAATTGTTGAAATTTTATTATAAGACATATCTCTTTTCTTTTCCAAAGTGACGTGGGATCCCAAATGCTAGCTCCCATACTCCGTTCTGCTTAAGCAACAACATCCTCATTGCTTGGGACACAGCTCAAGACTTGCCCAGATTATGTTTGCGCACTTTCAGTTGGGGCTATCTTTAATTCATTATGTAGTGACCCAAGTCCACGTGATAACAAGTTGTCTGCTTTGGGCAGCATTTGTGGCCTGTACCGCTTGCACTAACACAGTTTTTTCTTCATAGTCTTCAATAGAAAAGTGCCTGTTATCAATGAGATGTCTAAGCTTTATTATAAGACATACTCTCTTTTTCCTTAGGTAATGCAGGATCCCAGACACCAGCATCCACAACTAAAAATGTCTTATCAAAGTCACTGCTTCTTCTAAACACCATGGCCAGAATGTCTAATGTCTTGCGGCCTGAGTGGATAGCAAATGTCTGGTTACTATAACTCACATCCCCATTCATATGTTGCAAACAGCAAATGAGAATATTATATCAGATAATTTGTGACACCATATTTATCAAAATCACTGTGTCGGGAAGGTAGATGTGATGCCTCCAAATCTGCTTGTATGATTAAAGATTGTGTTTATTGCTTAGCAATAATGTAATTGTCAATTTGGTTTTTTTAGTGCTTATTTGCAACCTTGTATTCATGTTTATTAAGTCTATTTTATTGGTTTATTTTTGTGACAAAATTTGATCTTAATCGAGTTATATTTGAGCCTTTTTATATATTAATTGGGATCTTAAGATATGCTTATCAAAGTTGTAAAGGATCGGGTGCTAAAAACGTTCGAAACGCACAAAGATAAGATGGCAATCGAGTTGTCGTTTAACCTAACATTTGAACGCTAAGGTGTGCACTCATACAGTTTCAACAAATTAACAGAATGGGTCGTGCACATGCACAGCTGGATCATATACATGCGCTAATAGCAGAATAGGTCACGCATGTGTGCCCTTAGGTCACACGCATATTTAAATTAATGGAATGGATCGTGCACGTGTGCTTTTGGACTGTGCACGTGCATGCTGGTGTTCGAGCCAATATTCGAATATCGGAGTGCAGAATCACTGTTCTATATTTTTCTACCCTAGTTTTCGGCCTTACTTATAAATAGTCTTCTTTTCCTTGACCTAGCCACCACCCACACGAAAAGAGAAGAGAGGGCGAGTTAGAAGTGAGTAGAAAGTGAGAAAACCTCTTCCTTAAGTTGTAATCCAAAAGACAAGGTTTTCTGGTCACAAAATCATTCAACTACAATCAAATATTTATTCTAAACCCGTGAGTTTTTGGAGTTTCGTTGGTAGTTAGATCTTGGAGTTCTGAAAATGTCGGTTGTTTCTATGGTAGTAAAGTCCAAAGACGAGTTAGAGAAGTGAGGAGAAAATGAGAAAACCTCTTCCTTTAGTTGTAATCTAAAAGACAAGGTTTTCTCGTCCTAGAATCATTCAGCCACAATCAAACACTTATTCTAAACCTGTGAGTTTTTAGAGTTCTGTCGATGGTTGGATCCTGCAGTACTAGAAGTGTCGGTTGTTTATGTGGTAGTAAGGTCTAAGGGAAGATCAGAAGGTGTTCGATTTTGTTGCTAGGAAACAAATTTGGTAGGAGTTGTGTCAAGAGTAAGTCGATTAAATGTTAGTGTGTCTATGTCACCTGGTCTGTAAGTTGACTTTTTTATAATAGATTTATTTTAACTAGTTTAAGAAGTTGAAAAGATTTTACTCAAGAATTTTTTGGTTCTTAAATTTTCCTTCGTCACTATATCATGTATTTATTTATTTCTGCATTTTATTTATTGCATATATTGGTAATATTGAATGAGAAGGATTGATATTTTATATTCATAGTATTTAAAGGCAAATATTTTTTACATGCATTGAATATTTACGTAACTTAATCTTCCGTAGCGTAATGGGTCAAAACTAGTCTTTAATGACTATTCAAATTTTGTCCAATTGGTATTAGAGACTATCTCGATCCTTGACCCTTTTGGTTAGATGATTAAGAGTCACTCCTTATCCCGCAATACTTTAATGGAAATAACTGTCAACAGGAAGGTTCACATGAGATCTTTATTGAAATCACTGGACGAATGCTTTGGAAAGAGGATGGACTCTTCCCATTAGAACTAAAAATGCGGTTACCTCTTATAAAGACCTGTCCACATGGTCAAGCGATGAGCTTAACAATAGAAATGGAAATAATAGGGACATCCATGCCATTTTTGTGACATTCTCGCATGATAAGTTTTGACGGGTATCCATGTGTTAAATTACTAAGGAAGTATGAGATATTTTTTAAAATCATACATGAATGGACAAAAATAGTTAAAAACTCAAAATTACAAATATTGCCTATTAGGTAGGAAGAGCTAAGAATGAAAGATGACGAAATGTTTAATGAGTTTAATGCCAAACTAAATGACATAGTTAACTTTATTTTCAACCGTTGAGAGAAAATTGCTAAAAGAAAATTATCCAAAAAAGTCATGAGGTTCTTATCCGAACGGTTTCAACCGAAGGTCATAGCTATTGAGGAGAATAAGGACATTGATGAGATAAAAATTGAATAGTTAGTAAGATATTTGTTAACTTATAAATTATATCTCTCACAAAAGAAAAAAAGGCCAAATCGATTACCCTAAAATCAACAAAAGGAAAATCCTATGATGACTCGGGGGATGAGTCTATAAACGATGAGGAAATTGCCTTCTTCGCTGAATAATCAAAATTTTTTTGAAGGATAATAAAAAATTTCAAATAAAACCTAAATATTTATGATTATAAGAAAAAGATGAATGAAGAAAATGAGTTTAAGGACAAAAAATTCAAGGACATTTAATGTCATGAATGTCATGGTTTAGAGACATTATGATGAATGTCCTAACTTCAAACGCAATGAGGACAAAACCTTGTGTACCACCCTTTTTGATGAGAAGGCTGAGGAAAGTGAAAGTAAGATTTTTTGAAAAACACTCCAATTATATGCCTTTTTGTCTTATATTGAGAGTTATGGTTAACCAAACGTAGATCATGATGAGGAGTTAGATAATTTTGATAAGGTAGACTCTAAATCCGAGAATAAGTTGAGTGACTTTCAAAAGGCATTTAACAAATTGTATCATGATAGTCTAGTAACTAAACGAACAAATAAAACTCTTTCAAAAAGAGTTGAAGAACTAGAATGTGATGGGAAATTTTTGAAAGATTATCCGAAAAGGAAGAGACTCTAAAAATCTCATGTGATGAAAATCTTACTCTTGGGAGAAGATGAACTATTTGAAAATGAACTAAAAAAAAAAACCGAGGCTCAAATGATATGTTCAATGAAAGTATGAAAAACTTGACCATATGTTTGGTATAGGCAAAGCAGCTGAAAATTAAAAAAAAAGTGCTTGATTTTTGCAAAACCAATTTAAGTGACCCACCCCGTAAAAACTATTTTCGTACTGGACACCAAGCGTAGCATAGAAAAGGTGGACACTCGATTCAATAAGAAAAGAAGACCAAACTAGCTTTTCCTAGAAGTCAATCCAAGACTAACATGGAAAAGGCTCTCTCTAGTGGGAAGGTTGTCCCCACATGTACTGGTTGTGGAAAGGGAGGACACGTTCACCCAAACTATCATAGTAGAGCATCTAAATCTTAGTAGAGTATCTAAATCTTCTACTTTAGACTAGGACCTACTTGTTACCATTATAGTATCCTTGGTCACATCTAAATCCCTAGTGTCCTCTACTTTATTCCAATAAACCTCATCATAACCTTAATATGAAGACTTCACGAGTAAGGATGACTTGAAAAAGATAATATCTCATCCTAATTCTGGGATAATATTTAAGAATTTTAAGCACCCAATTAGAAATTCTTATGCTATTTTCTCTAAGGTGATGCCTAGATCCTTCTCTCATGTGCCCTACTATTCTTTGAGATTCATTCCTACTTGTTATTTATGCAATCAAAGTGGTTACATTCGACTCAATTGTCAGAATCCTTCTTATAAGAAGTCTCAAGGTAAATCCTCTGGAGAGATAAAGCTTGCACTTGAGGTACAATGCTTAAGAGAGATGTTATCAAGTTTAACTATGACAGTCAAATGTAACATCAAAGGAAATGGGTTTGGTTCAATCCATATATAATCGAGTTGGCCAATCCATTCTTTAGAGAATTGGGCTTGTATCAAAAGGGAAAGCTTATCTCATGCTTCTCGTAAGTAGCTCTCACATTAATGTGTATATAGATTAGGTGCATTTAGAGTAAGAACACGCATTTATATTTTGTTTTCAATAACAACCATTTATTTTCTAAAAAATAAAATTTTAAAAAAATATTGGCAATTGGTGAATGATTTTTAATATTTGTCAGAAATGAATGGTTTTTTATGCATCTAGTGAGATGTGGATTTGTTCACTTATATTATTTTTTTAGTTTTATAAAAAGTATTTGTTATATCTTGTTCTGTATATATTCATTGCTCAAACTATATGTTGTTGATTGAGATTTTGACCACTTTTGTGTGTTTCGAGTCGGCAATTGTAAGTATACTTAAACTACCTAAAGAGTGAATTGACATTAGAGTAGTTGAACCTAAATTAGAAAAATATGTCCATTGGAAAAATTAAAAAAAAAAAAATATTGTTGATTAGCTTCCAATCAAGACTTTTGCCAAACAAAGGAGAAAATGTTTATAAAAAGGGGAGTTCCTCAATGCTAGGACTTTCATTTAAAGGGAGCGAAATTGTTCCAATTAGTTGTAGGCTCTGGTGATGTTGGGTTTAACTTTTCCTCTTGGGATGTCCAAAATACACTGGGGATTTTAGTGTCATAGCTGGTCTCCTCCACAATTCAAGATTTTGTGGTCTCTTAACTTTATATGATACTTCACTATACATACAACACATTCTATACCTATTTTCCATTTATTTCGTTTAAAAATGAAATGCTTGAATGTTTTCCCATAATTGTTAAATTCATGAAAAATCATTATTTGAAAAATAAATTTTACCAACTATATTTACTGTTATTGGCAATTTTTGTACTATATTTATTATTGTTTAACTCATCTTGTACCTCATACATATTATTGTAATTTGAGTAAAGCAAGTTTAAGAATATCATTTGAACGCAACGTCGACATTTGAACTCCAAACAACTGACGTTCAAACGCCAACTTTGACATTTGAATGCCAGGACATCTTTAAATTATCTGGAATCCTAGTCATGCCCGAACCTCAACTCATTTCTCTCTCTCTCTCTCTCTCTCTCTCACGCTCAAGTGGCACCTCTCTTTTCCCTCCTCTCCTTCAATTTCAATTCCTTTTTTCTCAAATCTTTCTCAAAATCTATGGGGTTACCTCGCAATCCAGTAGATCTAGCTATTCTCCTAAAATTTTTCAGTGTAATTCTCTTGATTTTTAAGATTTAATGTGTTTTTCACATATTTATTAGATCTTCATATATTTTCATGATTTTCTAAATTATGTTGAATCTTTCTTCAGAAATAACGTAAGAATCATGATTAGGAATGTTTTATTTATCTCCAACCATGTTGATTCATCCATATTTGAGTTTTTCCAGCCTGATTTGTGCCTTAGCAGCTTCGGTGTTCGAGCATCATCCTTGTTTGCTTGTTTCTTCATAGATGGTTTTGGGAAGTGTTTTATTTTGGTTTTTTTGGCCCTTATTTGAGGTGTTTTACAGTATTTTGTCACAGAGGACTTCAAAATCAATTGCAAAGAGTACCCGAACACCAAAGAGGTGACTCGAGCAGTATTGATACTTGACTCTGATCTCCTAACGTTGATGAGCGTTATTATTCTAGTTTTAGTACTAGGAACCTATTATTGAAGCATGATGTGTCACTCCGTCCACTCCCTCCGCATATCTTCCACATATTTATATCTCTGAAGTGGTTACCTCTTGTCACTGATTTGTCACCAGTCTATCTCCTAGTCGAGAAATTTTATTCCAATATTCACCAGATCTATCTTGATATATCGAAGTTTTCCATATATATACATGATCAGATCGTCGGATCATACCTGAAGTGATTCTGGACACTATTGGTCTTTCCTCTGTACCTTCCCCAAATTATCCTTACAATGAGGCGATAATGCCATCTGCTGATGAGATCTCCAATATGGTGCGACACCCACACTTCTATGTTAGTGTGATTAGGACAAGCCTGTTATCGACTGATTTTTCTGTCCTCTACCGCACCGTGTCGATATTTTTCCGGTGTCTCATTTGTTGACCTTTCCTTTGTCTCTTGCTCGATTTTTGTATGTTGTCGTTCATGTTGCTGCTATAGATATTTCGGTTGTCATCTATCAGCAATTTATAGACACATTTGAGGACCCTAAACTGACAACTCGATTGCCCTATGATTGCCTCATCCAGCATCTTCTTTCCTTTGTATCTATCAGCCTACCTGTCGTGCCACCTATTACACTTTGACAACTCATTGGCATAGTCACATATACTCAAGAGTTGATCCTACGTCCCCGGTCGCATCCCTCCTCTTGTTGACTTTATCACTCCTTTTTATTAGGAAGACATCTAGATGTCCTTCCACTTTTTAGCCAGTTGGTTCTATTGATTCTGTTATGACCTCATATGTCAGATGCAGTTTCAGATAAAGTAGATGTCTTCATCACAGGCAAAGTTTTAGATGGCCATGTAGCAGCAGATAGAGCAAGTCTTTAACTCTCGAGCAGACCTCTAGACGAGTGCTAAAGATATTCAAACTGGAGTCAGGGATATCCAAGCTAGGATGGCCCATTTGGAGCAGAGGGTTGAGTGATAGGCCAGGTACATTCAGCAAGTAACGCCCAGCAATGTGGTGGAGATTTCGGATGGTGAGACTGACCCTTAGGTGGCCATCCCTAATAATTTGTGTGAAAAAAGGGGAGATATGTTCTTTTTGAGGCGAAGATTTGTTACGTCTAACATTTACCCAATGGTTATATTGTTATATTTTGTAAGGGAAGAGCATTATTTTTTGTGATTATTATTTTATTTATTATTCTTATGCTTAGTATTGTTCTACATCTTAACTATACTACTAATTATGGTAATATATTATGTTCTACTGTTTTAGTACTAATATATACTTGATACATTATGAATATTTTTCTAAAAACATGTATNTATATAATATAAGGAGTTTTGTTATGAAATTATTAAATAAGAGATTGTTAAATATATTTTATTGGCTTATTTTTATGATAAAATTTAGTCCTGATCGAGATGTATTTGAATCTTTTTATTTATTAATTAGGATCCATTGTGACCCAAAATATGTTCATCAAAGTTGTAAAGGATAGGTGCTCAAAATCATCTAGAACACGCAAAAGTAAGATGGTAGTTTGAGCTAGCGTTTGACTTAGTGTTTGAATGCCAGAGTGTGTACTTGTACAGTTTCAGCAAATTAATAGAATAAGTTGCACAGGTATACTATTGAATCACACACATGCACCAATAACAGAATAAGTCATCCATGTGCACCATTGGATTGCACCCATGTGCAGTTTAATGGTGCAATTTAATAGAATGGGTTGCACATGTGTGCCGCTGGACTGAGCACTTGTATACACTAATGTTTGAGCCAGCATTCAAACGCCAAAGTAGAGAATCGTTGTTTCACATTTTTCTACCTTAGTTTTTGGCCTCACTTATAATAATCTCCTCTCTCTTAATCTAACTGCTACCCACACGAAAGGAGAAGAGGAGAGCAAGAGAAGTGAAGAGAAAATGAGAAAAAACTTCTTCCGCGAGATGTGATCCAAAAGATAAAAGCTTTCTCATTCCAAAATCATTCAATTACCATCAAACACTTGTTCCAAATATGTGAGTTTTTAGAGTTTTATCGATGGATTGGATCCTAGAGTTCCAGTACTATTCATTGTTATCGAGGTAGTGAAATAAAGTCTAAGAGAAGATTAAAAAGTGTCTGATTCTATTGTTAAAAAGTAAATTCAAAGAGTTCTTCGGTAGGGATCTGTGTCAAGAGTAAGTTAACTAAGGGTTGTGCTTCTATATCACCTGATCTGTGTTGCTTTTTTTATGGTGGATTTACTTTGACTAGCTAGAGAAGTATAGAGGATTTTGCTCAAATTGTTTGGTTTTTATGGTTTTTTTTCATCACCATATTATGTGTTCATTTATTTCTATATTTTATTTATTGTGTATATTGGTAATGTTAGATGAGTAGGATTAGTATTTACACTGACAGTATTTAGCGGCTAATATTCTTTGCATGATTGAATATTTACGTAATTTAATTTTCCTGATTGAAACTATGATATTTAAGGACTATCCAAAATTTTCCAATATTGATTTTCATACAATAGCCGTATGAGGCAGTGAGTGTGGGGAGCTCGCGGGCTATTTATCCTTATTTTAGAGTTCATGCTTGTGCATTAATTTCCGAAGGTAACATATCTGATTGGAAGGTCATTATGTTGCTATGGCACCCTTTTCATGGTCATTTGTGATGTTTTTTAAAGTGTGGTTAAGTCCTACCTAAAGTCTAATATGCTGCTGGGTGTTTCATCTGTTTTCAATAATGGGTTGCGCGTTTTGTTTGTCTACCGGCCAACTCATAAACAATGATAGCCTGGTACACCGAGCTTCCACTTTGCAGAGTCCGTGGATGGTTGGGACTATTTCAAGCCTGCAGTGCCCGTTTTGACCTTACATTATATCCAGAGGGCTATTTCCACGGCTTGAGCCCATGGATACCAAGTTATTCCGCTATAACTAAGACTTCCTTCGTCCATTTGTGTGTTTCATCTCGTGCATATGACTCCTAGTACTTGAAAAATGGTTTATACGGTTTCATGTATCTACCTGCAAACTACCCTATAAGAAAAAGAACCTCAGACATATAATATTCCTTTTGCTAATTTGCCAAAGCAGCGAGGAGGCATTCGATCTGAAGCCATTTTCTCAGAGGAGGAGAACTCATCCGCGAGAGCTTACAGGGCCCTGGAAAGTGTTTGAAGTGAGTGCCACGCCAATCTATGGCGATGAAATTGAAGCAAAAGGCAGCAATGGCTCTCCTCACGTCTATCTCTGCCTGGAGACCTTAAAGAAGAGAAGCTTGCCTGAGAACCCGGCCTACTTTGGGGAAGAAGAAATGCTCGATATGCAGGATGTGACAGTTCTTTGGCTGCCTGGTGGTGTTACGGCTTATGTTGATATCAACGACGATGGAATCCTTTGTATTGGAGTCGGATGGTACTCGGATGAAGGAATCAATCTAGTTATGGAAAGAGATTATGAAACCGATGGAAAGCTCAAAGAGGCTCGGTGGAAGTCTGAGGTGAAGAGAAGATGGTTAGATCCATACCCGGTATAAATTTTCTGCTCACTTTACTTTTCGTTCTTTGATCCTTTACATGAAATTGTATAGTAGAAAGTTTTTTTTTTTCTTTTTCTTAAATAACTTTCGTGCGGAGGCTAGTGAATAATATTTAGTATTTTTAGATATGGGGAAATTTTTAAGTCATGAAGCTTTCAGTTGTTAATCTTAAAGAAAATATGCACCCATATGCATCAAAATCTAATCTTTTTAATACTGATTTTTTCATATTGTTATAATATCACAATATTTTAATGTATTGTCAACAATTCTCTATCAACTTATA